>JAKGSA010002756.1:0-13638 GCA_033558755.1 Philaethria dido
TGACCAAAAACCAACTCACCTCAATCAAATCCCGCGACATATTATTAACATCCGGCATATGAGGATAATACCCGACATCCACATCCTTAAACATTGAATTGATATAACTAAATATATTCGGCGGCTCCGTTGTAAAATAATTAGGCTGAGTGAGTTTCTTCAAAATCGAATCAGACATTTGCGTATCATTCTCATCATATTCAAAATTATAATCCAAAGGGAAATCTAACCAGTAATGATTCACATATTTATCCAAGCACAGATCCTTTGCTATTTGGTATAAAAACGCAGATAGCGGCTTCAAATCGCTGCCCAAAAGCGTGTTTAACTTGACATCTTCGTATGCCAAATGAAACGCGAAGAAAACGTTCACTGTAAACGGGAACAATAAAGCGTTTGTATTGAATTGGGAGGATTTTTCTTGTTCTTCCTTCTTAATACTTCTACAGTGCCTGGTTTCAGCTGTTATTTGGTGTAAATTCAGCATATTGGCCAAGGAGTAGCCAATAGTTTTATGCATTTTGGAGTTAAGCATATATTCCCAATCATCCTGAGTCCCGTCGCTGGAAGTTCTCTGTTTTTTTGTGACCACTTCTATATGTTCTTCTTCGTTCTGTCTACTCTCTGATAACTTCTCCACGTCGTATCCGATAAGAGATAGGAGGAGATTGGAAAACATAGTCCATTCTTGTTCTGGTGTGAGGTCTTGGGTGCCTGGTGCGTTGCGTACGCCATACCATTTTATTATGACCTGGAATTTAAAAATAAGTTTTATTTTATTTATAAACAATACACGGTTTGGTAACAAGGCAAAGCGCAGCGTTTAGTTACGCTACTCAGCACGCAATGCCTCAATTCGGCGGAAAGTGGGGAACGGAATTGTTGTAAGAGAGCGGAGTGTCTTAACACTAGGTTCTCGGGTTCTCTCTGCCTACCCTGCTATATGCGGGATACAGCGTAAAAGTAAAAAAAAAGAAAAGAAACTAAAAGCAAAACGCTTCAAACGATTCTTTCGGTAATTTTCAAAAATAGGAAAGCAAGAAGTGGGTCAATTTGAAGATAAGAAGCGTTGCGATTTTCTTATGTATTATACTTTTTTTTTAACTTCACGCTGTAACCCGCATATAGCAGGGTAGGCAGAGGGAACCAGAGAACCTAGTGTTAAGACACTCCATTCTCTTTCAACAACTCCGCTCCCCAGTTATTATACTTAATACTTGATAGATACAGATGTAATGAAGACGTGTTGTAAATTTATTATATGATCTTATTTTCTATCTTATTAATTTTAAGCAAGTAACAAAAAAAGACAAATAAAAAATGTCATGAAAAGTTATGATTGTAATTTCAAAAGCTAAATATAGCATAGTCTAGTTTAATGCTTACATAATGAAATATATATGACTAGATGTATCCCGCGACTTTGTTTGCGGGGACTGTAAAATTTTAAATTTCGTTTTATCCCGATTTCGTAGGAATTTTGAAAAATACTTTTTGTGCTCCACTACATTTTCCAAGCAGCCTAGAAACTAAATTCAATCTGTCAGTCACTTAGTAACGCAAACTTTTTATATATATGTAATGACATTTCATTAATTCAAATTTGCCGCGCTTCGCGCATGTCTAAGTTGTTTGTGGAAGTCGGTAGAGGGCGCAACGGTCGGAGTGACGTGGCATTCAATGGCGGATGATGTTCAGATTATTTTGTGCAATTTATTAGAGATAGATGAAAGGATATAATTGAGGAAGCAATATTGGTGACCTTTAAATGGTCGTTTCTTTGTATTTTCAGGTGAGATAAATTGATTGTTGTAATGTAAAAAATGTAAATCGATACAATTATCGATTGTATCGATTTTATATTTATTATATGGATATTGTAAAGGCGTGTTAAATAAAATAAAAGTTTGTATTTTCCGAGAAACAAATCGTGGTTTATTTTTTAAAATCCTCAATAATATATCTTATATATGTATATATATATATATATATAGAAGAATATAGTGTAGTCATAATATAGTGTGAATTGCAACATAACACAGTGAATAACTCACCTGCATAGTAATATCCTTAGGCAGAGCATGCGCAAGCGCAGCACAACAGCGTACCACTAAAGGCGAACACGCACGCTCCGGCAACGCTATACGGAACAGACCGCCCTCTACACGCACGCTAACACGCGAACCCGCTGCATCACGCAACCCGCGCACACCCCCTGGATCCCCAACACCCGGGAGTCGACCCCCCGCTGCATCTATGAAACATCATCAGTTTTAATAAAATTGTAAGTTAGACCTCCAATATAAATAACTACTACAGAAAGGCTTTTATAGCAACCCACGCACACCCCCCGGACCCCCAAAAATAGCTTCTAGGGGAAAGCTCCTCCCATCCGGAACTCCCCCGCTGCATTTATAGTTACGAAAAAAATTGACCACATAGCTTACAGTAATACCAAATAATAGCGAGTATCGAACTCTTATAGCTTTCCTAACAAACATTGTCAAAATGAAAATCAAAATATTACTAGTACTCTAGTCGTCCTACTACTAATTTCTATACATTTCTAAAATAAGTCACTTAGTAAAAACGGCGTTGAGTTACACCAAAAGTCCTAACACTAATAAAAAAAAAACATATTACCCAATATTTCCTTAGGCTCCAATCTCGATATAGATGAATGAGGCACAGGAGACAATAAATGTAAGGCGGAATCGTCAAATGAATTTGATTCACAGCGGGTCGGCAATAAACTGGAACGCCTTGGAAATGGCGATTGAAACGATCTTTTAGTGTACGGAGAATCTATTAAGCGTGCTAGAATACCGCCTACGTGGACCTGAAATATACAAATAATATTTATATAGTGTCAAGTCACTCTGTTCTCCAGTTTCTGCCCGAAATAACGTAAATTGGCGGAATTCAACGCCACGTTGCGGTGTTAGCGGAATTCAAACATTCACTTTGTCTTACTAGAGCGGTAAAATAATTTGAATATGATCATTCCCCCGAGTGGGAGTAGAATCCACAACCAACTGTTTTCACTGTCAAATTTCCGCGTATCTCGCGTTATATTATACTGTTACTATTTTTTTTTAACTTCACGCTGTAACCCGCATATAGCAGGGTAGGCAGAGGAGACCAAAGAACCTAGTGTTAAGACACTCCATTCTCTTTCAACAATTCCGTTCCCCACTTTCCGTCGAATTGAGGCATTGCGTGTTGAGTGGCGGAACTCAGCGCTTTGCCTTGTTACCAAACCCAAGAAATGAAAATATATTTCCTGGAGTGGGAATCGAACCCACAACTTGTCGCGTTTACAGTCGCACGCTTGTACCTCTGCGCCACGACAGATGTTACTAATACTCAATGTTATATTATGTAATACTAATTGATACATTATGGCCAAATTATACAAATCTCTATAAATTTCAATTATTCTAATTATTAGATGTATAAGCTAAAATACCTTGCCCACGAAATTGTTTCCAGATTGCAATATAATGTTTCCAGATTCATCAATCAAAGCTATCATCTTCAAATGGTCCAGAACCACAGCATCTTTAGCAAGTACCGACGAAATCGATCCAACTATTATATTAGTTTTGGACATTTGTCCATGATAATGCGATTTCTGTAGCCTCACTATCTGAAGCCTTGTAACTCCTGCCACTTTCACCATAAAACATAAATAATCGTGTCCTATTAAGTCCTGATGCAAAAACGCCTTTAAATCGTTAGGACTTTCCACTTGATCTCGTCTGATAACTTGGCTATCGGTCCATATGTGGTCCAAACAGACGTCCGGATAAAGTGGGAGGGAAGGCGGACTTTGGTTAATCGTGTTCGACATCATGGACGTAGAACTTGCCTGTCCTATGGACGCGTGGGGAGAAAGTCCTTGCTGTTGGAAGATGTTTGCCATTGGACTATTTTGCCTAGACCGCGATGGAGTAGCCATTTTCTTTGACTGAAAAGGACTAGCCGTCCAACTTGTAGCGTTACGCATACTATGCATAGGACTTCCAACAAAATCACAAGATTGACTAAATACTGAGGAGTTAACATTAGGACACATGGCCAAACACTCATCGCGAACCGCTTTTCGAATTTTCCATAGCGAATGAGTTTGCAATTTCCAATCATATAGCAATATTATGCTGGGTTCAGTGCTAACGAAGATAATTTGTAAATCGCCATCGTTGTAGTACTGCAGACCCTGAGCCGAGGACTTCATCAAAATAGGTATAACCTCATCCAATGGGTGCCTTAGTGAGAAGCAAGTAGGTAGAGGAAATTCTTGGTCATAACCAGAAATAGACTCAGCTCGCAACTTCGCGCTCATATTGAAGGGGAACGTACGAGATTTGTTGAACGAACTATTATGAGATTCATTCAATTTCATGAAAGACATTGGCAACATTGAGTTATGAAGGACAGGGGTAGCATCTTTTTCTAATAATACTCCATATTTCATCGGCCATACTTTCTTCACTTGGAACGGTATACTTGTTACATATTCCCTGCCATCAATCGCATATACTTTCATACATTTATTATCAATTAAGAGTATGCTTGGCATTATTTTGTTTTCTATATGTTCTGTTGTGTCTTCTATTTTGATGTTTTTCTTGACATCACCTATTTGTGAGTTTAGTGCATCGATGAGCATGGTGTTGTTGATGTCAGTATGGAAGTCTGCAAAGGTGGCATGCTTTATGGGATTCTCTATGGTGAAGCAAGCTATAGTCTCTCTATGTTCTGGACCAGAGAGTTTTGTAGCTGGTGTAGAAATTAAACCTATAGGAGAAAATTAACAATAATAATATTCTTATCAAAAATTTAGTACAAACTTATAGCATTAAATATATGTACGTTTGAGATTTTCGTATGGTTTTATGCTTTTTGTAATGTTATTTGGATAGTGATTATATTCTTCATATACTAGAACAGTGAGCACTAGCTACTCAAGAGACTATATTTATTAGCAATATAACTAAGTCCCTTACAAGTAGTTTATGCATACTAGTTTAATGTAATGAAAAAACAACATAATATATAGTTTCATAATGATCCAAACTAGCTTTAAAGAGAGACATCTCCATTATGAATAACTTTATTCATAAATATTCCACAATACTCTCTAATCCATCAAAGCCATCATGGTGAAGTGGGTACTACCCCACAGTAAATTGAGGGTGGACCACTCACACAAATGTTTGAATTATTTTCATATCCCTACTATCAAAACAGCAATTATAATAAATAGCAATATCTCAATTTTTTTTTTTTTTTTATAGATAACGGATGGCGTGACAGAAGCGACCACCTGATGGTGTGATACCTGCTTCCATGAACATCTTAGCAACACCAGAGATAGTAGAGAGTGCTTTTTGGCAACCTAGAGATAGCAGATGGAAGAGGAGGACAATGTAGTATTCCGTTCTCGGAACCACCACATTTTGGGAAAGGGATGTGGTGGGAATGGGAAAACCTGGCTTACATGCCATCGAAATCGAACACATCATAAGATATTTGGCGGTCTGTCTTTGACATGATAGTGGTCGCGAGCCACACAGAGACGAACCTCCTACCACCTAAACAAGTTACAAAGTAACAAAATAAATAACATATAGTGCTTCTGGATGTGGTCTCATTTAAATCTAACTAGTGTTGCCGCTGATGTTAACAACGCACAAGTTGTCTTTAGCAATGTATATGCTACTTTATATAAAACATATGTTACATTTATTTTGTTCATTTAATAAGCATTTTTTTTTATGCATTATTCTAAAAAAATGTTAGTATTCTGCGCTTTTTAAATAAACTCCCATAAGTGTGCCAAATTTCATTCTCTCCGGGTCCGCGTAATTTTCGTAAAAAGGTCCAGAAAGCATTTGTTTCACGTATTTATGTACAGATTCAGATCTGACTAGTAGTTTTCGAGTAAATTCGTAATAATTATACCGTTTGGTACACATTTTCTTTTGAGGTCGGTTTTCTTTGTCTACCCTGCTATATAGAAAACTTCTATTAACCAAAGTGAAACACAAATTAAGTACTATTGCAATTTACTCTTTTTTTTTTTTTTATGGATAAAGGATGGCAAATCCAGCAGAAGGACCAATTCGATGGTAAGTGGTTACTCGCCTACTGAACCTCTACAACCTCTCTATTCCGTTCTCGGAACCACCACATTTTTGTGGGAAAGGATGGGTGTTGGGAAAACTCTGGCTTATACATGCCATCGAACCGAACACATCATAGGATATTTGGCGGTTCGTCTTTGACATGATAGTGGTCGCGAGCTGCATTTTCTGGAGTGTGACCGAACTCTCCTACCAATTTCCACATGGCATGCAGTATTTTGTATTTCTTCTCTTTTCTTTAATTATTTCCTCTTTATTATACCATTTATACAACAAAGACATTCAAAATCTAATATAAATATATAAAATCACTAACCTTAGAATTATACAGCAGTACAACCCTTCACATGCCACTCCTTTTCTTCATAATAACAATCAGTTTTTAGGATTCAATGCTCTGCCTGCCTAGATGTTTACTTATTAGCAAGAATTTAAATTAAGCAATACGTAACTGAAACGAAGTAGGAGGGTAACTTCCCAGTTCACCTCTAGCATGTTTTGTTTTACAATATGTACATTGATTTAAACACCCTGTAAAATAAATAGATAAAGAAAATTGTTTATATTAAAATTGTTCATAAAAAAAAAATTGAAAAGAATACAAATATAAAATTATATATATATATATATATAACATATGATTGAAAAGGGATTTTATATATTTATTTTTATATATATGATAATATATATTTTTTGTATAAAAATAATAATATATATACATACATACCTGTGTTAATCGGAATTATTTCTATTAGAGGGTTCTTTCTCACTTTAGGTAATAATAAAGAAGCACCCCCTGCTTTTCGGCCTTCACCAGTTTTCTTTTGGCCAAACAGACGAACTGTGTGACCTAAGCAAAATATATACTCTTTTATAATTCATATACATATTATTCTAGTTTTTTTTTTTTTTTCCTCAGTGTTGATCTGCGATCAGTCCTAAACTATAAGCAGATTTGTTGTGGGTGGGTTTATTGGCATTTTGAGGAACCTTCCCAGCGGAAGACTCTACTCATCTGTCACCATCTCTCATCTAGGGTCTGGATATCGCATCGTTTCATACGTTTATTGTAACTAATATTTATTAGTTCTGTGGCTAGGTCATTCGGATGTTTACTGAGCCGGTTTTATTCTAGAGATTAATAAAAAAAAACTGTAGCAGGATTCGAACCCACATTTCTTGTAATTCTTTTGTTTCCTCTTTTCTAAAAATCATTCTAAAGATGCTAACAACAAAAATAAGTTGTAACAATTTTTTAAAAAAAAACAACTAATTTCAACAAATATTACCTTTCAAAGTCTCTTCAACAATTTCAACAATCCTATCAATCTGTTGAACACCAACAACACTGAGGCCCTGTAAGTAGTTTGCTCTCGGAGCCCCTTGAGGCACACAGCCCGCGACTACAACATGTATGCCACGGCTCTGGCCCAATTCTATTTCATTTCTGTAAGAATTTATAGACATTTTCCTTTTTAATAATATAATATAATTAATCAAGTATTTTTAAAAAAATAATGAGTATAATTTATATATACAGCTGCACACTTTTTCACACATTGCAAGCTATAAAACCTAGTGTCAAGACACTCCATTCTCTACCTTCTATCCAAATTCCAGTTCCAATTTTTACTTGTGTGATATCATAATGATTTACATTAAAAGAAGCTTTACTAAAAATACGACTTTGTATCAAAAAATATATATAATAAGTCTTAACACTAACTTAAAATGATCCTCAGATGGACTTTTCACAGTGCAAGAGTTAAGTAACCACAACTGCGCTTGCCATTTATCCTCTGTCAGCTTATAGCCATGAGCTGCTAATAAACCTGCCATGTATTCTGAATCTGAGTTATTGTGGGCGCATCCCCATGTTTTAACATATATTGTTTGAGTTCCTGTAAAACACAACGCAAAAAATATTATTTACTAAAATTCCTTGCCGAAAATGTATAACAAACAGCATATTTACAGTACATATATCACTTTATAAGCATAAGTTGCTTTTTTCAAGAGAAATAATGCAATTTTTAAGGTTATACCTGGTACAACACTTTCCAAAATTATCTTTTCCACAGACTCAACTTCTTTATTTTCACGTTTTTTCGAACGTACACTGACATTTTTTCGACTCGCATATCTCTCTTTGGGTGTTATATCTTGAGAAGATATTAAATCTTCGATATCGTCAATAAATTCTGAAACAGCGCCTGGCATGATCACAATTTGTTTTGGTTGAGATTATTCATTATCTGTGATATTTTATATTATGACATACAAATTATCGTTCAAAAATTTTAAGAAATCTTTAACAAAGTAGCTTCAATTTTTAAATTAAATATTATTAATAAATTCTTCTTTGTATTATTAATATTTCACAATTATTTTTTATAATAATAATAAATAGTTTAATAGTGTTAAATCTATTAAATACTACAAAATAATATACAGTTCATTTTGAATGTTACCTGGCAATCTATAGGCTTTCTTAGCTTTTTATGTACTAGTTATCACCCGTAGCCTTGTTTGCGTAGTATTTAAGACTCCTACTATATTATTTTCATTTATAACTCGTCTTTAAAAATAGGGCATAAACATTTACCACCTTCCCCCGTGGGGTTACTATCTGCTTATGAAATTACATATTTAGAAATACAAAAATCCATTGTGTTGAGTTCCATACCAAATGTTCCATATTTTTGGGTTTCATAAGATAGCAAAGAAATATATTCATAACAATGAATAACTTTTGCTACGTTGCCGTTGTCTTATTTGTTACAGTTTAGCTAGTCTATTATGATTCTTCAACTATGACCAGGCTCAACAATTGTACAAGAAGAAATATTCAAATCCGTCCATTACTTCACAATAATACCTAATATATTAACAACATATATTAACAGACTAACAAAAATTTATAAAATAAAAAAATATATATTGCTAGTTATCGCCCTAAATTAAGTCTAGGCCCTAAGTTGTCCCACCAATCGTGCAACGCCACCATTATCCAAATTTAATAATAAAACCTCATATGAACCTTTACCACAACATATTACAGACCATTTAAACACAATAATAAAAAAGATTCATTATAATAGGACCCCAATAAAATCGTGGCTTCCGATTAATAATAGCATAAATTTCATTTGAGACATATATAAATGATTTTTATTTTGAGCTTAAGTCCAAGGTAATAAGAGACAATGTTAGGTGTCGAATACTGCAAGTATTATAGGTGTTTTGTAAGTGACAATAGGTCGTACAGCTGCTATGGATACCCTTGGCCTTACTGATCAACTTTGGCGCCTTTTATCCTGTTCAGTCGTTGAATGCATAAGTAATATTTATTTAGTATACATATTTTATATTTTTGAATATTATATTTAAAATATCTAGCAGTGAATAGTGTGCTACTGTATATTTGAGTTTTTTATTATAAAAAGAAGTATTTTTTTAAAGAGAGTTTTTGAGAGGTAACATGTAGTAATGAGCACAGAATATGAATTATCTAAGCACAAATATATAACTTAATTATATAAGCATAAATTTAAATTAAAAACAAGCAAACTCACTTTTCTCGCACAACTGATAAAAGTTATTTAAAAAGTTACATTTCATAAAAATAATTAAAAAAAAATACATTGTCAATCAAACATGTTATTGGGGACGAATAAAAGCTATTTCGGCATTTCAAATGTCGTTTCGTCAATATAATCTCAACTTACAAAATCATTATTTGCAAAATTCACATTTTATAATGAAATTTAAGTTTAGTTTATTTAGTAATAAAATATTTATTACGAAAATAATTTTACATGACACAATTTCAATCATTAAATTCAAATAAGGTTTTATTTATATTTTACGACCTCTTTTAATCCTCAAACGTCTTTTATTCCCGCTTTCCCGCCATCTACCATCTGTCAGTTAGTGGTGCGCGGAACTTAGTCGAGAGAGGGTGTGTTGTATGTTAGAGACTAATTGTGTCGTGTTACGTGAGGACTTTGTTTTTAACTGTGTTTGTGTACTATAAACAACTATTTTAATAATAAAAATGTAAGTAATTATGTTCTAAATAAAATTAAAAAACAATAAGTAATATAGAAAATAAATTCAGTTTTTCAAATTTAAATTTCAATCCATGACATAATATTTCTTCTTTCAAAACTTTAATTACATACGTGCTTACAATATAAATAGAATAACAAAAACATATACTTGCCTAATTATAAGTAATTTTACTAAGAATCGAAATTCTGTTCTATTGTTTTTGTAAGTGTACCCATTTTTTATGAATACCCTATTGTCTTTTATTTTAAAGAAGGATGTTATTTTCTACACATTTTTACTCACTTATCTTAGTCATTATCTGTCTGGTAAGTTTAAGTTAGTTTAAGAGGCCATCGTGTTACATTGGGACAGCCTCTGACTATAAAGGCTATTTGTTGTGGGTTCATACATACATAGCTTCACGTTGTATCCCGCATATAATAGTGTAGGCAGAGAGAACCTAGTGTTAAGACACTCCGTTCCCTACTTTCCGCCGAATTGAACTCAACGCCGCGCTTTGCCTTGTTACCAAGCCCAGGAAATGAAGATACTAAACTTTTACATTTCATGGAGTGGGAATCGAACCCACAACCTGCCGCGTTTACAGTCGCACGCTTGTGCCTCTGCGCCACGACAGGCGTTGTGGGTTCGATTTCAATATTCCCGATTCTCGGGGAAATTATGATATATAAATTGTTTTCATTTTTCCATTTTGGTAAGACAAAATGGACGAACGGAGGGTCTTGACACTAGGTTGTCGCTGACTATCCTTATATAAGGGATAAAACGTGAAAATGTTTTTGTTTTAAGTTTAAATCTTACTTGATTAATGTTATCGTTTTTTTACTTAATACAGAGTTAAGCTTAAGTTTTTTATATTCTAAGTTTAAGACATACAAGAATATCTTGTATATCTTGAATATCTTGTTCGTCCAAATTTATAGTCACAATTATCAAAAATAAAAATGACACCTATTTTTTTTTTTTAAAACTTACCCAAACTATAATTGCCACACATTCTAATAAAGAAGTTTATCGTCATTTCACGGAATTAATATTTTTTATTTATTCTACAATAATTTATAACTCTTATTGTAATAATATTCAAATAATTTATTACGTTAACAGATAATTTATATGTCTGTATTTTTATTTTAAGTATGTTACACTGAACACATGATAGATCTTTGCCCCTTTTTTCGTTTCTTAAAAAAATAAACGGACTCCGCACGCGCCACGGCCACCTGCCACCATTGTCTATTATGGTGCATTTCCAAAATATTATGTAACTTGTAACAAAAAACCTTGAAAAAACTTTTAAATTAGAGGACGTCGTTACGCAGTGGGACAGCTGACTGTAAACATGATTGGTCGTGGATTCGATTCCTGATAGGAAGGAAATTATTTTCAAGATGGCGTTATTTTAAAATAAATCTACGTATCGACTGGTTTTGAGCTATAAGATGCTGTTTTAAAATTAAAGAAATATATAGGATCATCTCGTTAGTTAAGCTACTTAGTACTATTTTGTTAGCAGGGTAGGCAGAGAGAACTTGAGAACCTAGTGTTAAGACACTCCGTTCTCTTACAACAATTCGGTTCCCCACTTTCCGCCAAATTGAGGCATTGCGTGTTGAGTGGCGGAACACAACGACGCGCTTTGCCTTGTTACCAAACCCAGGAAATGAAAATACTAACATTTCCTGGAGTGGGAAGTGAACCCACAACCTGTCGTGTTTACAGTCGCACGCTTGTGCCTCTGCGCCACGACAGTTTTACTTATTGATTTTTTATTATTTCTTTGTTATTTTTATGCTAATTTAAACGATTATCTTTTTTAATACTTCCATTAGTTTAAAAGACGGTTACTTATTATAAAATGGTCAGTCATTTGGATGTAGATCGCATTGAGAACTCTTTTAGAAGCCGATGCCAAGTCATGTAACCATAATGAAATCAATGATGAAATACCAGAGTAAAGTTGACGGTCAAAGTTATATAGTACAGCTTGGAGGATGAGAAGGAAGTAAAATTAGCCGGGGATGGCCAGAGAATCTGAGCTCGATCATGAAGACAGGATAGATGTATTGACTTCTTGGCCATCTTCGGGTTGAATGTTTGCTTTGTCACAAAGAGCTATTTGAGATAAGAATAGGCTTTGTTGGTCTATTCTATTTTCATATAATATATAAGTATTTAACTATTTTTGAAGTTATAAAGTGTTAATCACACACTTAGGAAACGAAAAACATATTTAGAAAACGTATAAACATTGTTTTGGACGCAGCGGGACTCGAACCCGCGCTCCTTGGAAACCGTCCAATCGCTCTGACCACTAAGCCATGCGTTATACATCTGGCTGAAATTCTATACAAATTTGTAAAAACCTCTCTACAGAGATGCTAATAACATATATAAGTTGTAACAAGTACAAGAATTTCGACGTAGCTAGATATAGAACGTGTGGCTTAGTGGTCAGAGCGCTTGGACGGGAGACAAGAGGCGCAGGTTCGAGTCCCGTCGCGTTCAAATTTTTATACGTTTTCTAAATAAGTATTTAACTGTCAAATACGAAAATAAAAAATGCTGTATATGTTTTAAAAACCAAAAAAATATATAATAAAACAAATATTATTTGTATTGATTTAAGCATGTTTTTAATTTTCTTTAAATATGAGATCTCATGATTTCTTTTTTTTTTTAACTTCACGCTGTATCCCGCATGTAGCGGGGTAGGCAGGGGGGACCAGAGAACTCAGTGTTAAGACACTCCATTCTCTTTCAACATGATTATTTTATTATGTAAATGATAAAGAAACACAATATTAATATAAATTTCATTTTAATAACGAAATATTTTTTTACAGAGAGTTTAAAGTAATTCGTAAATTTTACGCATAATTTTCATTAACGGATATTACGGGTAAGTAAAAAATAAGATCATCTAACTAGGGTAAAAAAGAACTGTTTTGACAGAAACGATTGTTTGTCAATAAAAAAAAAATTGCTTACTTCAAAATCTTTAAATTAAATGTGTACACACTATAGTATGTACTATAGACTGACATTGACCACGAGCGAAGACACGGGAAACAGCTTGTTAAAAATAAAACTATACTTTAATCTCTAAAATTTATTTGACAATTACGTACTTGTTCTGTATAATATGCATAAATAATTAATCTGTTATTGTATTATGTAGGGGCTTTTGTCTTGAAGCCGTTATCAGCGACCAATTCAGTTCCATTGATGGTAGACGCCCTGTCACTTGCTAGGAACAGGATCAGATCCGCTACTTCTTCAGGTAATGATAGACTTCCTACTGGTGACACTAAATTCAATTCTTCATGGGATTTGTTCAAACCAGCTTTCCTCAAAAGATCAGTTCTTACAGGCCCTGGACTGACGGCGTTCACTCTTACACCTTTGTAAGCCA
>JAKGSA010002757.1:0-13627 GCA_033558755.1 Philaethria dido
ATAATCTTAAGTAGTAACGTAAATGATGTTTTGATGCTAAGCTATAGTAAAGTAAAGTTTCATCTACATCCGTTCAGTAGTTATTATGTCAAAGATTAACAAATATTCATCCATCCATTCTCACAAACTTTCAAATTTATAGTATTACTTTTTTTATAGCTTCACGCTGTATCCCGCACGTAGCAGGGTAGGCAGAGGAACATGAGAACCTAGTGTTAAGACACTCCGTTCTCTTTTAACATTTCCGTTCCCCACTTTTGTAACTCAAGCGAGGAAATGAAAATACTAAATATTATTTAATATTTTCATCTCTTGAAGTGGAAATCGAACCCATAACCTGTCGCACTTACAATCGCATGCTCGTGCCTCTGCGCCATGACAGGCCTTTAGTATTTCTTATTTCGAAAGAAATATTCAATACTCGTTCAAAATAAATCACAGAAAAATGGATAATGAAGCTTCATTGTTGACCTTATCTCTCTTAAATTGACACAAATAATGAATACCATTTTTAATCGGTACATTAAACTTTAAATCTTTTGTTCCTACAACAATATTATAACGAATATGAACTGTAAACAAAGCTTCACTACAAAGTAGTCGTTTACGCCTACAAAGTATTTTCCCAGTTCATCAATTTTCAAGTAGCGTATTGTTTGGCGCGTGTCCAACCCAAGCGGTATACAAGTAACCAAGCAAGTTCAGCGAAAATTACCTCGGACGCCTACTTTTGAAAGTGTTTAGCGTTTCTGTTATTTCGTTAAATTGATACTATGTATTGATCTAATTAACCCTTATATTTATGTATGTACATAAATGTTAGTTTAAAACTTGTTAAATAAGCCTAGTTTTTGTTTTGGTGAAAAAATCTGCGTAATATTTTTTTAAATTGGTCTAAAGTTATATTGTAAAGTTTTATTAATTTTTTTATGACTTTATAACAAAATGTCTCATAAAAACTTTCATGGTCTCTCTTAAACTTAATAAAGTTTTGATTAAATCATTGAATTTATGCCAGAACTGAAGCATTAATTTAAAGCATTAAATTCCAGAAGACGAAAAGATCAGTGATAAAAATCAAACAGTTATTTATTTGCTCACAATAATAACAAATTTTCTATATATTTTTGAAATATTACTATACCAATTAAGGTACAGGTGGGTAACATATGAAATTCAATTGAAATAAACTTCCGGTCAGGTCAGATTTTTTCAGACATTTATAAATGAGTTTAGCTGAACCGGAAAAAGCTGGAAGCTATTGGTTTTAATATAACGTTGTTACAGGTTCATCGATGTGTAAATTGGGTTAAAATTTTACGTACAAAGCAATTTCAAGTTTTTTAAATCAAGAAAATATTTTGTTTATTTTGACTAGGTATATTTGAAAGCGTGCTCAATTTGGCGGAAGGTGGGGAACGGAAATGTTAAAGGAGAACGGAGTATTTTAACACCAAGTTCTGGTTCCTCTGCCTGCTAAATTCTGCTAGTAGCTAAAAAAATATTTGTAAGCTTTTTTGAAGCAAAAAGAGGAAATCATTATGCTCTTTTTTTATTTTGGCAGTTTAATAGTAATTAAAATAATAATATTCGGTTAAGAACGTGGTTCAAATTAAAATGAAATTAAAAATATATTAATAAATAATACTCATATTTCTTGATCATTGATATCTATATTCTATATGTCATAACAAACAAGTTAGGTAACAAGGCAGCGCGGCGTAGAGTTCCGTCACTCAGCACGCAATGCCTTAATTCCGGCGGGAAAGTGGGGAATTGATTGAATTGAATGGATATATATATATCCATCCATCCATCCATCCATCCATCCATTCAATATATATATATATATATATATATATATATATATATATATATATATATATATATATATATATATATATAATAGTTAGGTATTATAATAGTTTTTTAAGACTACCATTTAATAGTGTACCTACTTGAACTGTTTTGATAGCATTTCTCAACAAAGCCGTCGCAACTTCATTAAACTTTAAAACCGTTGTCCTATTTTTCATATAACACAAATAGTTTACGCTCTATTAATCTGCATAAATTACAAGAGTAATAAACTTAAAACTCGTCCCAATATTCCAGTTAATGTTGAACTAGTTTTAGATGGATCAGGAGAGGCGGGCCTTGTGGTGCAATTGGTAATTCATAAATAGGGAAAACCATATTGAAATTTTATATAAAAATATTGAAATGAGTAAATTTGTAAACAATATTTAATTTTTATATTATCAGGGGGTAATTTTTGTATGCATGATTTATATATTTAATTTATCTAGCAATTATTTAACGTGATAATGAAATAAATAAATATTTTACATAAACGCAAAGAGAATAGAAAAAACCTGGCGGAAAGTGGGGAACGGAAATGCTAAAAGAGAGCGGAGTGCTAGGTTCTCATATTCCCTTTGCTTACTCTTTACTCTGCTATTTGCGGAATACAGCGTGAAGCTAAAAAAGATATACACAAAGACTAGTTTTTAAAAAGAACTTCACTAATACAAGGGTAGTGAGAAAGAATTTAATGTCAGAGCACTCCGTTTATAATTTCCCGTGCGAACTTAAGACATTGCGTGTTCAGTAGCGGAATTAAACGCCACTCTTTGTTTCACTAGAGAAAATTATTTAAATTTAATCATCCCCTATATTAGAATAGAACCCGCAACCACTTAACTTTACAGTTACTCTCAAGCTAGATTACAAAAATGGGCAATAATTATACCAATGTAATTCTTAAATCAGTTTCAACCTCTTGGATGTGTAATTAAATATTTAGTAATATTTGTAACACAAGCTTATGACTAAGTATAGCCAATTTGAATATTTTAATATTTTTTAACTCATATGAATTAAAAGCATATTTATATAAATAATTTATAACATAACACATTAAGCGCTAAATAAGAGTCATTTATTATTTTCACATTAGCAGGCATAATATTTATAATGCGTTAAAAGTTTTTTCGATAACACGGGACTATTATCGATGAAATTAAAATTTTATAGTAAAGCTTTCACTGAATATAAACACATACTAAGTTATTTTTTTTTTAAGCTTCACGCTGTATCACGCATATAGCAGGGTAGACAGAGGAAACCTGAGAACCTAGTGTTAAGACACTCCGTCCCCGACTTTCCGCCGAAATAAAACATTGCGTGCTGAGAGTGGCGGAACTCAACGCCGCGCTTTGCCTTGATACGAAGCTCAGGAAATGAAAATACTAAATTTTTACATTTCCAGGAGTGGATATCGAACCCACAACCTGTCGCGTTTACAGTCGCACGCTTATGCCTCTACACCACGAAAGGCTATTTAATTTAAAATAATTTTGACCTAAAATTTTGTTAAAATATTGTAGATTTATGTTTTTAAAACAACAAACACAGTATTAAGTTCCGCCACTTAACACATAGTGTCTCAAATTCAGGCGGAGAGCGGTGAACGTAGTGTCTTGACAGTAGGTTCACTTTGACTACTCTGGTATACGGGATAAAGCGTGAAACGGCTTTTAATCTTTTGAAAACTCTCACGTCGTATTTCTAAATCACTATAGATAAAGTCAGCAGCCGCGTCGTTCGTTTATTATACAACTAACTATATTATTGTATCTATATATATGAAAAAATAATATAAACATTGATCTATTTGTGTACTAGCAGCGCCATCTATTGGCAATATCAAATGTTAAATTTACTGAGAAGTTAGAAGTATGGTAGATCATTGCAGATGGCGTTGATGGGCATTTCTGATAATTTTATTAAATATTTTTTCTATGTCACCTTGTACTTTAAATTTAGCAAAGTTGTTTAAATGAGTTTATTTAAAATTTAGCTTTGGTTATAGATAAATAAGTGAAGCAAAAACTTTGTACACATTTTCCCGAAAATTACGCGGACGGAGGAGCATGAAACTTGGCACATATGGTTTATATAGAAGGAGTACAGAATGCTAATGTTTTTTTTAAAAGTATATTAAATTAATAAAATAAATGTTACACACACTACTATGGTTTGTCATCCATGTTTATATAAAGTGGCATATACATTGCTAAAGACAACGCGTTGTTAACGCGTCAACGGGGACATTAGTTATATTAAAATCTGCTAGTAAATTTCACATACGTGTGTACTTATGAAATGATTTTCCTTGTAAAGCTTACACTAACACTAACATTTTTTGTATTTTACACATTCAAATGGAAAAATGGAAAATATTCTTATTATATTTTATATATAATTTGAGGCTCTCAGTGCAATAGTGGGCTAACCCCAAAATTGCAATTTGCAAAAAACTAAAGTTTAATTTTTACGGAATTTTCATTATTGCAGTAAGCTTGCAAATTTGAAAAAATTGAAAAAATGTGGGTTAAACCTCTATTGCACTGAGAGCCTCATTCATAAAACAGTATTAAATAAATAATATATCAAAGTCAACAGTCGACTTCGCGTCTTGTCGTAAACGAAAAATAATAAGTTTAATATCAAACTTAAATAAAAACCTCTTAAAGTTGGCATAATCTCATTAAGTAGTAAATGCTTAAAGAGAAAAATATATCAGCATTTACAAACTTTTGGATAAAGTTTTACTCTAGCGAAACTTTTCATTTGAAACCATATAGAAGCCACATAAAATGTAAAGCTAAAGTAAGTCTAGTTAGTTGAACTTTAATAGTTATTACGTTAATATCTGTGTGTTAATATGTAAAAGAAAAACCTTTTTATTTAATACTAGTTTACATACACACATACACAGCTTCACACTGTATCCCGCTATATGCAGGTTAGGCAGAGGGAACCTAGTGTTAAGCCTAGTTAATACTAAGCCTAGTTAACCACTAGGTTAATACTAATTAATATTATTATTTAGTAACAAGGCAAAGCGCGGCGTTCAGTTCCGCCACTCAGCACGCAATGCCTCAATTCGGTGGAAGGTAGGGAACAGAGTGTCTTAACACTAGGTTGTCACGCTTCCTCTGCCTACCCTGCTATATGCAGGATACAGCGTGAAGCTAAAAAAAAATAAAATAAACAAAAATTAAGACAAATATTAAAATAAATATTATACCTACTAATGTGTTTTACATAGAATTTTGCATGAAATAACAAACTCATTACTAAGGCAACCAACAATTATGCTCACAACCACAAAGAAGGACATAATAAACCTAAAAAAGAATCACTTCGTTCTCTATTACGCAGTAAGTGATTTATGATATTCATTTTGTGCAAGAATAAACATCCGTCCCTATATTCCACTAAGACAAGAGGAAATGGATTTCACGACGGAACTCTGACCTATTTAAATTAGCAAAAGTTTAAAAATACTTAAACACTACTAATTATTCATAAATTATATGTTATATTTTTCAAGTAATTGCTTATTTAATACATATTTGGTATAAGGAAATATTATTTTTAAATGTTTTTATATTTGCGACATGTAACGCCATCTATATTGATTAGACGAAATTAAATACTTTGCTTAAAAGTTATATATTTCTAATACTAAACGTGAAAAATATTTCATGCATTAATTTTCTGTTTTTATAATATTCCTATGTACATATTTTGCAGTAAGGAAAATCTAGTTACGTTTTTTCGTCCACTTTAGATTTTATACTGGGCAGCGATGCCCAACGGCGCGTATGTTGACTAGAATACCTAGGTAATTTTTTTTTAAATCTAAATATACTTCAAATTCGATTTGAATCCACACAGTCAGTCAGTCCAAATGACAGAAAGTTCACATTTACACAACTATGATAATTTATTATAATTAATAAATAATTACACATACATCGCCCGTATTTAAGAGACAGGGGTTGAAATTCGGTCGTGAATGACCAAACTTAAATATGTTTTCCAGTATAATTTTATCATGTTATTTGTATGCATCGATGTTTAACGATATCCCAAATTTAATAGGATTCTACTAATAGGATTTTATTGAGTCGCCTAAATGATACCAACGACAATACATATACAATAGTAATTATTTCTTTTAGTTCCACGCATTTCAAGCTTACTAATGTCCCCGTTGTCGCGTTAACAACGCGTTGTCTTTAGTAATGTATATATGTCAAACCATGGTAGTGTGTGTAACATTTATTTTATTAATTTAATATGCTTACTTTTTGTGCATTATTTAAAAAATAATATTAGCAATCTGTATTCCTTCCCTATATAAACTATAAGTGTGTCAAATTTTATGCCCCTCCGTCCACGTAATTTTCGTAAAAAGGATTATAAGTAATTAAAAGGAGTATAGATTACGCACCTAATATTATAAAAAAATATATTACATCTATACATATAAATAAAATTGGAGCGTCTGTTTGTCATATTAAAATAATCGCTTTTACTACATTTATACGAATATATCTACAGTACATACTCGTATACCAAAACAGCAGTTGTTACAATTTTTTTGTCTGTCTGTCTGTTTGTTCGCTAATCTTGTGAAATGGCTGGATCAATTTTGACGGGACTTTTATAGGCAGGTAGCTGATGTAATATGAGGTAACTTAAGCTAACAATTTTTATTTGCAGTACTCCTTCTAATATCATGACTTTTGACACACTATACTTTAATAACGTCATAGGACAAAGTCATGGGCACAGCTATTACATACAATATATAAGAAAAGAAAAGATAGGGACAAATAAATTTAATATTAAAGTAAAATTATAAATAAAATAAATATTTAAATAATTTAAAAGTGTATTTATTGCCATAATACTTTTATGAAGCGTGGATTTTTATATCATCTCAAAGTAAGTGGTGTTCAATCTTCGCCATCTACATAAGTTCATATTACAAGTTGAATTGCTTATTTCTTTCAAGTACTGTAGAGTCATGTCGTGATTGCTGTTTTTACTATTTTTGTAAATATTAAGTCACAAATTCATTCAAAACAGCTTTATCACTACTATTTAAACATTTGCTATTTTCTTGCTTCGCTTGCGTTAAATGAATATAAAGTACTACTAATGAAGCATAATAATAATAAATATATGTATTAATAAAATTTGAAAATGTAAAAATTATGCAAATGGGACATATATGGCTATTTTTTAAATTATTATAATAATTATTGATCCTAAATTCTTATCTATAAAAACATGTCAGACAATCATTTAAATATATGTATATATATTTTTTTTGGCCATCTTTATTGTGTGTTGAATGGCTTCCTTTTTTCTTTTTAAACTTCAGACCGAAGCAATCTGAATTTCCAACTCAAATATCCACCATTGGGACTTGAATGTACGTACGTACAACCAACGTATAATTGATCAAAATTAACTTAAGGTTTACGTTTACAACAAATTGAAATAGGTATCCATTGCTCCCGGGAGCGGCTAATTGGAAACACCACGTGTACCTAAAAATTTCATTTAACGCGACTAACAAAGGTGAATTAAAACGCTCGCCCTGTTCCTTTTGTAGCTGAAATTCGCTAGTGAATTGAATTTACCTTACATACGTGCCGGATTCTTTCTGGGCCATGTTATTAAGTTGATTTCGAAGGTGTGTTGAAGTGGATACAAATGTACGAATGTGTCATTTTTATGAGTATTTAGATGGGTGTTTAAGTAATGAAATGACATACTTCAATCACTTGTGATTTTTTTAATTAATTAAGTGAATTGGGCTATGTAAAGGCTTAGTCAAAGTTCTACAATATTGCATAAAATAAATCATTATGGAGAAAATTTGGTTATTTAACATAATATTTTAAATATGGATTGTATGACTTTATAATTAGTCTACTTAATTATTAAATTATGAAAATTTCCAGTTCTATAAATACTTAAGAATATGTATAAAAATTCAATTTCGCTCGTTCTCATCTCGAGACTACGCAGATAAATCCATGACGCATCAAAGTAATCTACATAATTGTACACCAGGTGTTCTCGCTGTCATTGTTTTTAAAACGACTCGATTACTCAAAGATAACAGCGTGATACGGAAACGCTACTGGAACTGATATTTTCATTTATCTTACTTTATAAATGTTGGCGGTTCTTTTTTTTAATTGTAATACCGTGAACAATATGTTTAAAATAATATATGGTTTCTTATGGTTTATATAATATTCATCCTTATTTTATTGAAATGTTATAAACATTGTTTAACTTCGATAAATTTATATTAATTACTATAAAAAAACATTAAATTGGTAACAGATATAGCTAGTTTGTATCGACTATCGAGTTATAATACAATTGATAAGTATACTCGTGCAACATTTGGAGTACACACAGGCTTCTATAGTAAATCAATCCTCCGCCTCACTAGCGCTCACATTTAGGTCAAGCACAACAAACCATTAATAATGTAACAATAGAGAAATTTCTGTTCCATACATATATTATGTATATGAATGGGACGAAATCTCTATTTTCACAAAACAAATAAAGAGAACAATTTCAGTTATTTATGCCCCTATATTAACATAGCTGCCGAGTTTGCGACTTCATAGTACAGTAGTTTACGAACAAAATGTTCAGCATTCTCATACCAATACTGCCAGCACTAAAAGAATGATATATTTTGTTTCAGATGCCTGCAATGTAGCGCGAGCCGTCATAGTCTTGAGTGAAGTGTCGATAATAGTGCGGTACTCTCATGTCAAATTGAAAATGCGTGAATGCCATTGGCTCATTTTGAAATAAGTGATGTGCTGTGTCGATAGTGGTTATCGATAGCCGACAATATGGCGACCATGGATTTGACTAACGAGGTCGTACGACTTCGGGCGGAATTGGAGAAGGTGTCTTCGGAGAGGGACATGCTTCTCTGTGAGGTCTCCAACTTGAGGAGGGAATTGGAACTTAGTGAGCTAAAACACTTACAAGATGACAGGTTAGTAAAGATAATATTATAGACTTATTCTTAATAAAAATATCAATTTATTGTTATAAAAGGTCTTTTTTAACTTCACGCAGTGTCCCACATATAGCAGGGTAGGCAGAAGGAACCCGAGAACCTGGTGTTAAGACACTCCGTTCTCTTTCAATTGTGATTGAGGCATTGCGTGTTGAGTGGCGGAACTCAACGCCGCGCTATGCCTTGTTACCAAACCCAGAAAATGAAAATAGTTCATTTCCTAGAGTGGGAATCGAACCCACAACCTGTCGCTTTATAGTCGCACACTTGTGCCTCTGCACCACGAAAGGCGTTAATAAAAGTTCTAAATGTCTATCCAAATATTTAACGCAATCGCGAAATATAATAGGGTCTATAACTAATCCATGTTTTTCCTTTATTCTTATGACCTGAGTACATTCACTATAACATTGTATTATTATTATGGCTTTTTATGTATTTTTCTTGTGTTACATTAGATCTGACAAAGGATTCATGTTTTCATGAATACTTATTACTTGTATTTACAAGGTATTATTTACTAGTATATTAATAAAAATGAGAGGATTTTCATATTAAAGAAAATAACTTTAATATTTTCTAGCAATTTATATTATGGCTTTCAAGTGTGCCAGTTGAGTTAAATTAACTGCGACAATCGTTTAATAGACAGTTTTAAACGAGGTAAAGTAGAAAATAACAGCCAATAGTACTGAGGCAGACGATATAGTGCTTTCCACTGTAATTAGTAAGTTTCTAGACCTGTCGCCTACTGTATTGTAGGCTAAGACCTGATTTTTAGATACATACATGAGTAATTCTTCAAAATTTCATACTTTTCTTCAAATATATGTTTTGTGGTACATCTATTTTCCTAGGAACACGTTATATTTTGCGTCAAAAAAATTTAAGTGTCAAAAATTTTGGGCCTTATGAACCTGATGAAGCATGAAATCATAAAGAATTACCTATAATATACTCCTTATACTATTAAATATGTTTTTTTAATATTTTTAATAATTATAAACAATATCATAAAACGTCAGCTAGTACAATACCACTTAGTATTAGTTATGTTAAGAAAGTACAATTGAATATTTTTTGAGTTTCATCTTATTCCTACAGTATTGAAGTCAGTTCAAATGTTTATTTGTAATACAAATTACTACAATGCTTAGCGTCAATTAACTTAACGCTTAATGCCTCGAATTCGGACGAAAGCGGTGAACGGAGTGCTTAGACACTAGATATTATACTCTATCTACCCTGTTACGCGGGATAAAGAATGAACCTATTTTTTTTTTCAATTGGCAATTTAAACAATAGCTCCCTGAAATGTCATAAGCATTTAACATAAATATATATATATATATATATATATATATATATATATATAAACACTACAAGCATGTATAAATGCACATAAAACTATCCATCAAACAAAGGGCGCCTCCGTCTTGCGTCCTTTATAAGGCTCAACAATCGTCGGTACCTCTCATGATGTGTTAGGCGGTGGTACAAGTTTTTTACTCAAAATATTACTTTCGTTTTTTATTGCAGGTGTAATTCGTTTTTTTTAGAGAATGAATGTAGAGAATACTTAGTGTTAAAACACTCCGTTCACCGTGTTCTGCCAAATCTTGAAATATTGCGTGTTGAGTGGCGAAACTTGATGTCGAATTTTGTATTGCCTCAATGCCTCAATTCGGTGGAAAGTGGGGAACGGAGTGTCTTAACACTAGGTTCTCAGGTTCCCTCTGCCTACCCTGCTCTATGCGGGATACAGCGTGAAGCTAAAAAAACAAAGAACTTTGTCCTACAAGAGCGAGAGAAATAAATTAATTTAAATATAATCATGTCCCTGAGTGGGAATCGACCCCACAACTAATCATGTTTACACTCAGACTGTGCCACGATGGTCTCTAATTAAAATTAATTAGTGATTGTTATGATTATACTAGTAATTAGAAGAATATTTATCCATATAGAGAATTATTCATTATCATTAGGATTACGGGTTAAACATCTGTATTACCTCTTTTAAGGATTAAAAACTATGCTGTGTTTTAATGTTGATAAATATTTTCAGTTCAAAAGATGGACACTGATTATCACAAAAAAATTGTAAAAGATGACATTCTACAAAATAATTATGTGTTAGTGGAGAACGGAGTGTCTTAACACTAGGTTCTCAGGTTCCCTCTGCCTACCCTGCTATATGCGGGATACAGCGTGAATTTAAAAAAATACATAAAAATTATATGCTAACCTTTACGTGTAAATCAACATAAAAATCAACATAGTTATTGATCTTTAAATTAAAAAATTATAGGAACCTAATCAAAAAATCATGATTTTGATTTTTTGCCATGAAACGACTTAAAACAACCTTTATCGACTTTCTTTAAAACAAGAATATAAATTAAAATATAATTAAAAAAAAAAACATTTCTTTTCAAAAAACTTAAATGTACAAATCTATATTGACGATTCTTGTTGTTTTTTTTTAGCTTCACGCTGTATCCCGCATATAGCAGGGTAGACAGAGGGAACCAAAGAACCTAGAGTTTCCCACTTTCCGCCGAATTGAGGCATTGTGTACTCAGTGGTGGAACACAACGCCGCGATGCCTTGTTGACTAAACCCATTGACTATTTCCAAAAATTGATATTGTTTAAATAGAATTTTCTAAAGGTGCGATATGATGCTAATTTTCATTCCACACAAGCTTTCTTACCTTGTACCATTCTATCAGCACCCCTATCCCCATTGTTCGTGATACCAACGTCAGTAGCGTCAGACATCTCTTAGTTACTGACACGCTAAGAGACTATGATGACAGAATTGCCTTGAAACTTCACATATTTTTGGGGAGTCGTTAGTGGTATGCTAGTCAATTGTTGTTATGTACCTAGTACCTACTTGTGCTTTGTTAGCTGCAACTTTTGAGAGGTTTACTCTTTTGTAAGGCTTGCTTTATATAAATAAATATAGATAGCATGGAAAATAATAAAGATATTTTGTCAAAATAAGACACACACTCAGTATTATAAAATAAATAATATTTTCGATAGCAATGAAGTGAAATGTCAGTATCGATTGTTGTAATCGATACTGACATCATGTATTGGTGTAGCCAATAACGAAATTTGAAAATGTTTTTTGAGATATTAAGATTGTCCAATTTTAGTATTGTTCTAATCATAATAGTTGTCACAGCAAACAACAGCTCCGTAGTTTGGAGTGAAAAATATAAAACCCGATGTTTTTCCGTTCCAGTAAAAATGTCAAAAATCTTCTCATAGTGTTCTTATACGATTACATTTCTAAAGAAATCTATATGCCAATTTCTAGCTTTTTACATCCAGTGACACTTTTTTGTTTAATATTATGATTATTATGATTAGGATTAATAGCCGAGAGTAAAGTTTATTTTTAGCATGAAGATAGACTCATGTTTCATTAAAAAAAATCGTCACTGTTTTTAAAAAATATGAATGATCAGCTCTTAAAATATTTTCTATAAAGCATTAAGTTTGAATGCAATAGGACAAAACGATACGTTGTTTTGAATTAGTATACTGAATTATTGAAAAAACAAAATTTTGAAAATATCAGCTAATTTAGGTATCAACTGACTGACAACTGAAATTGCAACTGCAAGCTTAAGTTCCAGCTTTCAGATTTTTCGTAGCTTTTGAAGCTTTCGTAGCCCGCATAGCTATTGGTTGACGGTGGTTGAAGGAATAAATAACATAAATCTTGTCACCTAAAAAATTGGCATGAAATAGTCGCGAAGTATATTTCTTGACGCAAAGAAATTTAAAAGCAATAGTTAAATGTTCATATATTTGTATGGAAATGTATGAAATCCATTCCAGTTCCTGAAACCAATGAATACAATCTCTAGAGGCGGAAACAACGGCACTAATTTCACTTTGGCATTTGCAAAACACAATCCATTTGCTACGTTTTGTATTTCATTGCTTTGCAGTGTGGGCATACTGACTTCATAGATCCAATAGCAAAACTGGTTGGAACTGTTGTCAATTGATATATCTTAACTGAAAGCCACTCGTGAGTCGTGTTATATTGTGAATTTTGAATACTTTGTACGTGATTGTAATATCCTAATGCCTTCAAGTTCATAAGACTCAAATTCTCGAAAGTGGGCGGAAAGCGGAGAAAATAGTGTCTTGACACTCTGAATACCCGTACGGGATAAAGCGATAAACCTGTTTTTTTTTATTTAATAAAAGTGATGATTTATGAAAATAGTCTAATCTTTCAATATTATGAGTAATACATATTGAACCCTATGTAAATTTTGGGTTCTAATAAAAATACTATAGATTTTTTTTTACATAATAACAGATATTTGTTCATAGTTCGATTTGAAATGGCAGAGTCGTTAACTGTTAGAAGGTCTATTGTTTTAGGTGGTTTAATTATGCGTAACATTGCGATAACTAAATTTTATGCCTTCAAAAATATTTTTGTTCGTTGTTCGTGTTTCGGCTAAAAGTGGGAACCGGAGTGTCTTAACACTAGGTTCTCAGGTTCACTCTACCTACCCTGCTATATGCGAAATACAGCGTGAAGCTAAAAATATATATTTTTATTTGATTATTTTGTGATTTCATAACATTTTGTGTTTATTCTATTCGATTTTATTACTTATAGCTTTTGAGCTCATCAGTTTTGACTGATCGAGATATGAAT
>JAKGSA010002758.1:0-13621 GCA_033558755.1 Philaethria dido
GTTTCCTAGAAATTTAGAAAATTCCTCTTTTAATTCTTCCCTGTACTCTACAAGGACCTACACTCCTATACGTTCAAGTACAGTGCAGTAGAACCACATATACATTGTCGGTCAATCATACAGCAACGCAACCATTTATTATATACAGATTTATTGTACTAAACACAACGTTTTAGGTTGTTGTTAGGTATATTTTCTAATATGTCTTTAAACTCCTATTAGAAGCATCTATACCATCATAAATATGGCTTATAACGTTATAACTAAATAGAAAACATATTATAGACATTAAAAAAATGCAATAGCCTACGGGTATTACAATAAGATATCATAGTCAGTCTACCTGAGTTAACGCTGAATCGTCTGGCGCGGGCTTGCATCGTGGGAAGGCAGGTTCTGCGAGAATTAAATCGAATGGGGGTCTTAGCATCAATACTCGAGGTCTGTTGAAGGGCGGACGCCCCATACCACCGCGGCCAGGCATACCGCGACCGCGACCGGTACCGCGTACCATCGTATGCGAACTCGTTTTGAAGCCTTTATTCGCGCTGTTTGTCCCAAATTGTCATATGTATAGAGTTTGCTTTAAAGAATAATAGGGATTCAGGTCACTTTTTAATGTTTTTAAGGCAGTTTTTAGTTATAATGTATATTTTTTGACATTTAAAGGCAAAATGGACGCTAAAGTATATTGATTGAATGCTTTAAGGTTAGCATACGTCAGTTCAAGACAACAATTTAAAAATTACAGATTAAAAATTATTATTTTTTATGTTGACGCTTTAAGATGTACACTGCAAAAGTAGACAGAGAGATCCTGGTTGTCATCAGACGTTCTCCACTTTCCACCTGCATTCAATTATTTAATTATAAATAAATAAACAACAGATAAATTTCTAGATATTTGGAAGAGATCATTATTTTAGAGATGAGGTCCTTATACACATTTGTATATTTTTATAACTATTGTACTTTTTTGTCGATTTTGGATAATATTCTTTTAATTGAATGTACAATAAAGGACCAAATAATAATTATTATAACAAAAGCTATTTTTCTGGAATAGACGATACCACATGGATGGATAGAAGAGACCACAAAATTCTAAGCATAAGGTACGTTTCAATTTACTTAGGTTCTACTTTTTATAATTCCCCTTCAATTGTGTAACGAGTTATTGTAATAATTACAATAATTATACATGTACACTTAGAAATTAAATAATAATATATTAATTAATTTAAATACAATAATACTTTTTTAAAACTTTTATATTGTATTTGCCTAAAACGAAACGTTAAGGAGACATTATTGACGTTTTGATTTACACTGACAGTTAGTAAATTCGATAGCAAAAATGACGTGGTGTAGAAGGTTATAAATTTGTTTAATATCGTATTTACAAATGTATTTAACTAAATATTAAGTAAATACTATAATTATAATAAGTATTATAACAGGGCTTCAATATGATTGATATAACAGATACGCAGAGTGAGTATTTTTTAATAAAACAAAGCAATTTGAAGTGTTAGATATGTCGATTGAATTAATAGATAAAAATCTTAATTATTCAATGATATGAGCTTGTTATAAGTTGTTATTAATTGATGTTAACATTTGTTTTAAAGATTAAAAAATATGTTAAAGGTCTGGCTCTTTTGGAATAGAATAATATGTTTAAATTATATAGCCATTAACTAATTGCATATGTTATATACTATATTGTAGTATTTCAGTTTCAGTCAACAAAAACATATTATGTATTACAATAAATATTTAAAATAATATTGTCATAAATTTATAAGGAAGATTAATTTTAGATGATTTATCAATAATTGTAGAGGCATTTTCTTTTGAATAAAATTAGTATATACTTTTATCACAGCTAAAAGTTTTAATATATTTATGAAATATATAATTTTAATATTTAGATCTCAGTGATGCTTGTGTGGCTTTTTATTGTTTTTTAAGTATACATATGTAATGAAACTATTAAGTATGTGTGATTATATTTAATATAATCTTTATTATTTACCTATTTTTACATATTTTAAATGAAACTATTTTAACTAGATTAGTCATTAGAATTTTTTTTGGAAACATAATGTTTACAGTTAGTCTAACAGAGATCATTGAGTACTGTAAAGTGAATAATCATTACATTACCAAAATATACTATAGTTATACCCCATGATTTTGTTTGTATGGACAAAAATGTGAGAAACCTGTTTTTGTAGTAATATCGAGAAAGCCTCTCTTAGTGTTCCCCTATACTTCTCAAAGGTGCCAAATTTTAGCTTTCTATGTGTGGTAGTTTCACCTGTATGTTGTCTGTCAGTCACTTAGTAACACAAGTACATTTAAAACTCAAATCTCATGTTTTTTTGTATTTTATTTTTACATATAACTTTAATTACCTATGAATTCTAACCTTGCAGAGATTGGTGTTGGCTTGGCGGGGTTTGGCATGATGTTCCTGTTTTTGGGTGTGCTGCTACTGTTTGATAAAGGCCTTCTCGCTATTGGAAATGTAATATATTTTAAAATAACATATTTTAATATGTTGAATCAAATTTGATGATTCTTTTTTTATATGATAGCTAGAGTTTCTGAAGTCCCATTTAAATTTAGTAAAGATCTGATAAGTCATTTTTGAGTTATTCATAATAATGTTACTGCTTAGTGTATTTTATTTGATGTCAGATTTCGTTTTTGTTAAAATTTTTATTATAAGCTGTTTATTTCTCAATTTATTCTGTTGTAAAATATTTAGCTCTTTCTGCTGTATAATTGAGTATATAAAAAAACTTTCCCCTATGCCCCTCACATGGGGTTAGAATACAATTCCCCTCGGCTACTGGATAGTGTCCCATAAGAGGAAGGTATCCCAGTATTTGGTGGTAGGTCTGGCTCGCGACCACTATCATGTCAAAGACGATCTGCCAAATATCTAAGGATGTGTTCCGGTTCGATGGCATGTAAGCCAGGTTTTCCCTATGCAACTCCTTTGGTGTTGTAAATGTCCATGGGCGAAGGACAACTTACCATCAAGTGTTTCTTCATTTGCCATCCTTTACCAATAAAAAAAAAATATATAAAAAAATATTAAAATTGCAGATTCTCTTCATAAGTGGTCTGGCCTGTGTGATAGGATTACAAAGAACATTCTTCTTTTTCTTCCAACGGCATAAAGTAAAGGCATCAGTGTCTTTCTTTGGTGGTATCACTATAGTCTTACTTGGATGGCCGATGGTGGGCATGATTGCTGAGATATATGGATTTCTGCTTTTGTTCAGGTGACTTTTCATATTTTCTATTGTTTTTGTTTGTAAATATTTAAATAAAAATGGCTGTCTATGTGGGGTACAGAGTGTCTTAACACTAGGTTCCCTCTGCCTACCTTGCTATATGTGGGATGCAGTGTGAAGCTATGTATGTATGTATGTCTATGTGTATGTTATTTTATTAAAATTAGTTCAGTCAAGAATTTTTAAAGAAATCAATAATTTTTGATTATTGATATTTTATATTATTTTATTTTTTTTATTTTATATATACACTGGGAATGTGAGGAATTCTTATATTTATCAAAGCCAAAGTACCTCTCCAAACTCTTCTCTCTGCCACGCTATGGGCCTAGCAGCCACATGGTGAATCCATGTATTGCTAAGGAATTTCTTCTCTTTCTAGTTGTTGACCGCATCTTTGCCTGCCAGACTTACTTTCCTTGCCTTACTATTTTGGTTTGATGGTTTGGTTTTTAACCCATGGCGGTTCCTCTGCTTTAAAAAATATATATTAGTTTTTTTCTTTTAATTTTCAGGGGATTCCTGCCAGCTGCCATCAACTTCCTCAGGATGATACCAGTATTGGGATCAGTTTTAAATTTTCCTATTATTCGAGGGGTAAGTTAGCTTCTTTTCATAGTAATATTGTGATAATATCTTTTACCAAAATATATAATAATAATGTACTAGTGTCTCTGTTGACGCGTTAACAACGCGTAGTCTTTGAAAATATATGTCACTTTATGTAAACATGGATCTCAAACCATGGTAGTGTGTGTAACATTTATTTTATTTATTTAATATACTTTCTATGCATTATTTGAAAAAAATGTTTAGTTTTTTTTTAATGTATGTATTTTTTTTTCAGGTTGTGGATAGGATAGCCGGTGACAACGGTCGAAATATGGTATGATAATGTTGCCATACCAAAAAGTACTATAAACTTTTATAAGTGTTTTTATTACCTGTGCAAGTGTGGTTGTCATTATCTATGTCACGTGTAAATGGACTTGGCTAGTTTTAAGCATTATTTTGTTATTATTTAATAATAAAATTTAAATAAACGTATTTTAATTGAATGGCCAAATATTAATCTTTTTTTTTTATTTTTACTAATGGTTTTTTTTATTTGACTAATTAAAAGTAACTGTGTCAATTTATTTTTGTATTATATAAAAAAATAATCTATAATTGGGCTGTCATTTATGATATTGACAGATAGTATTTTTTTAACATTAGTAATAGCATATGTAAAAAGTCATTCAGCCAGATTTATTCCATAATATTAATTCTCATTAGCTTAGCTAGATATAAGATTAAAAAATAAAATTCAACATAATTATATGTTCTTTTTCTTTATTTTTTTTATGTTTATCACAAAATTTTTGTGCAGGAGGAGTCTTAACGAACCTGTGCAAGCTGTCGACACATTCCAAATGCATTATTATATTGTTTTACGAATTTATATATTTGTTTCTTTTATTATCATTAAAATTAGAACAATCATTTCTCGCCTGTCGTGGCGCAGAGGCACAAGCGTGCGACTGTAAACGCGACAGGTTGTGGGTTCGATCCTCACTCCAGGAAATGTAAAATTTAGTATTTTCATTCTTGGGTTTGGTAACAAGGCAAAGCGCGACGTTGAGTTCCGCCACTCAACACACAATGACTCAATTTGGAGGAAAATGGGGAACAGAATTCTTGAAAGAGAATGAAGTGTGTTAACATTAGGTTCGCTGGTTCCCTCTGTCTACCTTGCTATATGCGGGTTAAAGCGTGAAGTTAAAAAAAAATTTAAAAGTTACTTTTTTAGCTTTCCACTGTATTCCGCATATAGCAGGGTAAGCAGAGGGAACCTGAGAAGACACTCCGCCACTTTCCGCCGAATCGAGGCATTGCGTACTGAGTAGAACAATCATTAAATATAAAACATATATTTTCAGAAAATATGTGTTCGACTTGAGATATTGAAAGGCAGAATGAGAATAATTTAAATATGATTATTCCCCCGAATGGGGATCGCACCTACAACCAACGGAGTTTACAGTTATGTTGTCTTATGCTGACTACGACGCTGCGTCACAATGACAAAATTAGAAAATTTTTTTTTAGCTCACGCTGTATCCCATACATAGCAGGGTAGGCAGAGGGAACCTAGTATAAAGATATTCCGTTCTCTTTTAACATTTCCGTTTTCCACTTTCCGACGAATTGAGGCTGTGTGAACTGATTGGCGGAACTCAACGCCGCGCTATGCCTTATTACCAGAGCAAGGAAATGAAAATACTAAATATTATTTAGTATTTACATTTCCTGGAGTGGGAATTGAGCCTACAACCTCCTTACATTATCATAACAATAAAATAAATGATAATCTTACTCTTTTCTTAATTACCTTAACATTTTTGTTTAATAATGTTATATAAATACGTGTATCCATTTTTACGAAAATTACGCGGACAGCAAAAACTGTGTATCCATTTTTACAAAAATTACGCGGACCGATTAGCATGAAACTTGGCACACTCATAGTTTATATAGAGAAGGATTACAGAATGCTAATATTTTTTTTAAATAATGCATAAAAAGTATATTAAATTAATAAAATAAATGTTACACACTACCATGGTTTGTTATCCATGTTTATATAAAGTGGCATATACATCACTACGCAATGCGTTATTAACGCATTTACGGGGACACTAGTAATTTCGTGTTTTCTTTGACTATTTCTATAGTTATTTAAAGAAAATTGTAAGCATTGTGAGTTAGATGAAAAATAGCTTAGCAAGAGTGGGATTGCCTGATGCCTGAGGTTTTTACAAAAACCTCTTCTTTAGCTCATCTTAATTAAATAAAATCTTTTATAATGTTCGAAGTATATATAAGTGCCCTGCTGTATGTATGTATGTGGCAGTGGCGAGGTGTCCATATAAAACGGTCCCCACTGGCTTACCTTTAAAAAAACGAGACAGAAATTTGGAAGTGAGTTCGCAAAACAATAAGGTCAACAAAAAAGTGTATGACACTTTAAAAAAAGGTCGCCCGGAAAGTGTGGGAGTAAAATTTAAAAAAAAACGAACTCAAAAAAAGTGTGATACCTATAAATAAATAAAGGTCGCCAGGGAAATTGAAACGGTGAGTGCAGAAACAACGTATGTCCGGATTTTTAAATTTTGCACGAGGAGGAAAAACAACACGCATCTTGCCTTTCTAAGCTAGTTTAAATTGATTACGATTTTTTGCATTTTTTGTGACTTACTTTGTTTCTGCACTCACCGATTCAATTGTGGATATATTACAAAAAAACAAGATCGACAAAAGTTTGAGAGCTAAAAAAAATTAAAGTGAAATTACTAAAAAAAACTTTTCATCCTATACCGTCATCAATATATACCGGCTTACCTCTATGTACCGGCTTACTTAAATCTACCGGCTTACCTAAATTTACCGGCTTCCCTAAATCTGTCGGCTTCCCTTAATTTTTGTAAAATTTAAAATTTTCACCTCTCGCCACTGGTATGTGGTAGATAACGGTGGCGAGGGGTAATAATTTTATAAAGGTAAGGTATATTTAGGGAAGCCTGTACATTGAGGTACGCTGGTATTCATGGGTTCGACCTGGACGACTATATAGATGTTCAATTTTCGTTGAGCTTGTTTTTTTTGCATTCTCACTTATAATTTTTTGACCTGCTACTAGCACAGATATACTAAATCTGCCACCAATTTATTGTAAATTAAACAGGTAAGCCGACGGGAATCGTGTTTAAACATATTTAAAAAACATATTTAATTTTTAATAAGTTTACCTACAAATAACGAGACTTCAACGCCTGTCGTGGCGCAGAGGCACAAGCGTGCGACTGTAAACGTGACAGGATGTGGGTTCGATTGCCACTCCAGGAAATGTAAATATTTAGTATTTTCATTTCCTGGCTCTGGTAACAAGGCAAAGCGCGGCGTTGAGTTCCGCCAGTCAGCACGTAATGCCTCAATTCGGTGGAAAATGGGGAACGGAAATGTTAAAAGAGAACGGAGTGTCTTAACACTAGATTCTCTAGTTCACTCTGCCTACCCTGCTATGTGCGGGATACAGCGTGAAGTTAAAAAAATTAAATAAAGTAAATAAAAAGATGCATACATACGTGAAGGATAAAATAACTCATTTTTACTTAAAACTGACTCATTTTTGCGAAAATTATGCGAACAGATACACTAATAGAAAATATTTTGCACTTTAAAACGAGGAAATCGTTAGTTTTTTTTATTATTTTTGTATTAAATAAATAAAATTCTAGTAATTAGCAGTGGCGTCATTATAACAAGATTCCGACCGGCTTACCTTTTGTAAATGACAATATACCGGCTTCTCTAAAAATATACCGACTTCCCTAAACTTACCGGCTTGCCTGCTTAAAAATTTCACCCCTTGCCACTAGTAATTAGGCATAATAACTTTAGATTCGCCATTTTGAATAAAAAAATTAATAGATATTTGAACAAAAAAAGAAAAAGCACAAGCTCGCCACAGGTTATGGGTTCGATTCTCACTCCAGGAAATGTTTTATTTCCTAGGTTCGGTTACTAGGCAAAGCATGGCGTTGAGTTCCGCCACTCAGTGTATGAGGGTCTTTACACTAGGTTCTCAGGTTCCCTCTGCCTTCCCTGCTAAATATATGTGGTATAATACAGCGTGAAGTTAAAAAATATGCACTAAAAAGAACATTTATTACAAATGCCTCAAAACGTAATCGTCAGATCTTAACTATATTATTTAAAAAAATAATATCCACACTAAAAAGTTATGCAGTAACAGACATAAAAAATTATAATCGATTTGAGACTCTCCTCTTCTTGCACTTTTTATTATTATTATTTTCTTTTTTTTTAACTTCACGCTGTATCCCGCATATGCTGTATGCGGGTAGGCAGAGCGAACCAGAGAACCGAGTATTAAGACACTCCATTCTCTTTCAACAATCCCGTTCCCTATTTTCCGCCGAATTGAAACATTTCCACTTTTTGTGATGGGTAAAAAAGTTAAACTCGCGTCCAGGACACGTGACTTTTCACGGAAGATTCAGGAGTTCCCGTGGGCGTCGACCAGTAGCGGTAGAGGAGGAGCACCATGAGGTTTTAGTGGGTATACAGAAGGTCTAAATCTGCCAGTTCTGAGTCCCACATAACCCGTCCCCGCGGTCGGGTATCCGTAACGGACTTCCTCACATTACATACATACATACATACATACATAGCTTCACGCTGTATCCCGCATATAGCAGGGTAGGCAGAGGGAACCTAGTGTTAAGACACTCCGCTCTCTTACAACAATTCCATTCCCCACTTCCTCCGGTTAAAAAAAGAAAAGCACACGTGACTTAATCGAATCGAATTAGTAAGATGAAATTGTCAAAATTGTCATGTTTGTGTACGATAACGCAGTAAATGAATGTTGTGTTTTATCTCTTTATCTATATATAAATACGTGAAGTAAAAACTTTGGATGCCTTTTTACGAAAATTACACGGACGTTGGAGCATGAAATTTGGCACACTTATAGTTTATATAGAGATGGAATGTAGAATGCTAATATTTTTTTAAATAATGCATAAAAAGTATATTAAATTAATAAAATAAATGTTACACACACTACCATGATTTGACATCCATGTTTATAAAGTGACATATACGTCACTACGCAATGCGTTATTAACGCATTTACGGGGACACTAGTGTTGATAATTAAACCAATTCATGTAAAATTATAATAATTCTAAAATATCAAAAATCACTCTCAGAGTGCAACCTGTTGGTTTTTTTTCATTAATATCTGATAATTATTTTGAAACACAATAAAATAATCATTTTGCCATTAGTGGAGCGTAAAGGCAAACGTAAAAGAAACGAGAGTTGATAAAGTGACACGTGAAGTCACAGCGATAGCGCTAGTGGAGATCCTTGAAGGAAACATATTTCTTTTTTTTTATGGATAACGGATGACAAACGAGCTAAAGGACCACATGATGGTAAGTGGTTACCTTCGCCCATGAACATCTACAACACCAGAGACGTTGTAGATCGTTGCCAACCTAGAGGATACAGATGGAAGGGGAGGACAATGTAGTAGTCCTCTATCGGAATCACCACATTTTGGGGAACGGATAGGTGGGATAGGAAACCTGGCTTACGAGCCATCGAACCGGAACACATCATATTTGGCGGTTCGTCTTTGACATGATAGTGGTATGTAGTGATATGTCCAGCAATTGTAATATAGCTGAAGAGACAATCAAATTTTGTCTATTTTTTTGATTTATTTCTCAACGTAGGTATCAGTCCAGGGTCTTAAATCAAAAATAAGTTTATAGAAAAGATAATGAAGCAAACTACGTCGCCGCTTCAATCATGTTTTGGCCTCTACTGGACATAGGCTTCTCCCAAGAATGTCCACGGAGCTGGTCTGGTCTCTGTGCCTCCTGCATCCTGGGTGGCTTCCTATGACCAGATAATTCAAACCACGTCGATTTGTTGTCGCCTATTGGCGATAAATAAAATGTTCAGTATTATTAAATTATTATAGATGCCATCGTCGCGCAGTGGAACAAATTGACTAATTAAACGTCTGTTGTGGCGCAGAGACACAAGCGTGCGTCAGTAAACGCAACAGGTTTTGGGTTCCATTCTCACTCCATAAATGAAAATATTATATAACATTTACTACTTTACTGGGACAAAGCGCGGCGTTGAGTTCCGCCACTGTAAAGCACGTGCACCTCAATCCGGCGGAAAGGGGAACGGACTGTTATAAGAGAACGGAGTGTCTTAACACTAGGTTCTCAGGTTCCTTCTGCCTGCTAACACCCAGCTATATGCAGGATACAAAGCGTGAATTCAAAAAAGAATGCGGATTCAATAATAAATATACAGTGATTTTCGGCATTGAATTTTGCCAAGAATTCAGTCAAAGCGGTATCGAGACCCATTGCCGTTCCTCCTTGTATGAATACTGCAGCATATAGTATGGTATTATTGTTTCAACATAGGAAGTCGTAGATGAAAATTGTATCCCTTTATATATCGAAATAGGTGAAAATAAATTTGACAATAATATTTTCGCTACTTTTAGATATTTTTTGAAATTATTGTTAATACATTCATATTGATGCGAGAAAGTGTTTTATGGTATCTATTTTTTGTTCTATGCAAGTTAATCTGAAAATATGCATTTAACAGTCGGCATATTATTGAAACAAACTATTTTAACTGGATTAATAAGTCACAGGTGGGCATTGCAGTCTACCTGTGACCACGGACGGAGTAAGCTCCTAACACTGGGGTTGTCAGGTTCCTGCCTACCCTGCTATATGCGGGATGCATCGTGAAAAAAAAGAATATTAGTGGATTCACACAAACATACAGTGATTTTCATTGAGTTTTGTCAAGAATTCAGTCAAAACGCGGTATCGAGAGCCATTGCATTTATAAAGTGTTCGAAACGTCGGATTTCCAAAAATGTATTTTCGAATACTAAAATATACGCGATTAATCCGGTTAAAACAGTTTCATTTAATATGTGTAATAATCGCGAAAATCAAAGAGCTCAGTTTATATATTGCTCCGTTAAGAAAATTTTAATTTAAAATTCGTACATACGTATATACATAGCTTCACGCTGTATCCCGCATATAGCAGGGTAGGCAGAGGGAACCTAGTGTTAAGATACTCAGTTCCCCACTTTCCGTCAAATTAAGGCATTGCGTGCCACTCATGGCGGAACTCAACGCCGCGCTTTAATTTAATATTCGACATAGATATTTTCAAATTATTCCTGTTGATATAAACATATAAATAAAACATTTTCTTTCAACACACAGATAACAAAAATGAAAACTTAAATTAAAAACAAACAATAAAATTAAATTAACATAAAAACCTTACCTACACCACAACCTATCTCTAAGCCATTATAAAATACAGAATAATATCTCCATTACCAATTATTTAAATAAATATTAATTAATCATATAAATAACAATTGAATTGCATACCAATCTGTCGCGCATCAATATATCTTAGAGGGCAGCACTTAGCACTTCAGCTTTAGTTACCGCCCGAGCCCGGGCCGAGGCAAACGTTGGTAAATATTGATTCAGAACCGCCATTACACAAAAAAAACCACGCGAAAACTAAACATAGCATAAATGAAATAGATAATGAATAAAAATATGTTTTTATGTGTTTATATAATGTGATAAATTTTAAATGTATTTCACTTTAATGTCCCGGACGAATCAAGGATCAGAGGGAGACAGCCGCTTGAAAGGATAGCATGATAAATTGTATCGTTTAATTAAAAATTTACAATTGATTTTTTGTTTAATATAATTATAATTGTGAAAAGTGAAAGGTTGTGTGACATAGATAGTATATATGTAAGTATTTCTTTTAATTTTTTTTTAAGCTAAGGTTTACGGTTTTCATCCTAGATTGACGTTTTTGGATATTTATTTTATTTTTTTAATTTTTGAAATATTGTTTTTGTTATATAAACATATTTTTAATATGAATTATTTATATTATATATAATTCTAGTATTATCAATATAGAGTATATTAAAATGTGATTATTAAAAGATTAATTATTTTTTAATTATTGTTAAAAAAAAAAAGTAAATAAAACTTGCTACGACGTGACTGAATAGGTTTCGCGTCTCGACTAAAGTCAATGTTTATATCTATCTAATTATTATTCTTTATTATCTGTGTCGTCTTATAACCTATTTGCTGTTTCGTTTAGGACATAATTAAAAAAAAAAACATTTTTTAATATAAACTAATTATAGTATTGTTTTAATTCATTTATAAACGACTTCAAGAAAAAAAGTGTAAGTTCTCAATTTGACTATTTTTTTATGTGTTAGAGCGTAATTTTTTACTGGGAGAAACAATTTTGTTCATTCTTTATTTATATGATAGTTATTGCTTCTGATGTGGTCCCATTTAAATTTAGTTAAGATAGTAGAAAGAGAGTTGTTTTTGAGTTATTCGTAATAATAATAAAATTACTTATTAGTGCGTTTTATTTGAAATCGGTTTTCTTTTTTGGTAAAATTTTAATTAGATATATACAATTGCTGAACAAAAATTGTCTCTATATACGAGGTGTGTTCAAAAAGTAAGGTGACTTTTCAAATTTGGCGGGCAACGTACTTTCGATTATCGATTTTTTTATTTTGTTATGTTGGTACACTCTTCCCGAACATCTGTACCAAGTTTCAAGTGTACAGCATTTTTTGTTTGGTTGGGAGAGGCGTAAAGGTTATAAGTGTTTTGCGTGCTCGGCGATTTCTTGCTATCGAAAAATATGGATTTGCATCAAATTTTGTGTAAAAAATAAAATAAAGTGCTCCGAAACGCTTAAAATGTTGACAGTGGCATACGGTGAAACTATTCTGAGTAAAAAAAATGTTTACAAGTGGTACAAACTCTTCCAAGATGGCCGGGAAGATGCCAATGACGAGCCTCGCTCTGGACGCCCAAGCACGTCAACAACTGATGAAAACGTTCAAGCAGTGAAGAAAATTGTTCTGGAAAATCGTCGAATCACTATCAGAGAAGTTGCTGAGGATGTTGGTATATCGCTTGGCTCGTGCCATGAAATTTTTTCTAACGTTTTGGGCATGAGACGTGTGTCAGCGAAGTTTGTTCCGAAATTGCTCATCATTCATCTTTGCTGGTGAGAGATTTTTTGGCCAAAAACAACACCACAATCATGCCTCAGCCACCATATTCACCGGATTTGGCCCCATGTGACTTTTTCTTGTTCCCAAAACTAAAGAGACCTATGAAAGGACGGAGATTTGCAACGATTGAAGAGATAAAGACTGCATCGCTGGAAGAGCTCAAGGCTATACCGAAAAGTGCTTATGAGAAGTGCTTTGACGATTGGAAAAACCGTTGGCATAAGTGTATTGTATCTGAGGGGGATTACTTTGAAGGGGACAACATAAATATTGATAAATAAATAAATATTTTTTCTTAAAAATACAAAGTCACCTTACTTTTTGAACACACCTCGTATTTAAATTTCTTATTCTTACTATTTCTAAAATTATATCTTTTGAATAAAACCCAGCTAAAATAGGAATTCCACACAAAGCTAAATTAGAAATATTTAAACATAAAGAAGTAATAGGAATATATAATCTAATTCCTCCTATTATTCGAATATCTTGATTATCATTTATTATATGAATTACTACTCCAGCACATATAAATAATAAAGCTTTAAATATTGCATGTGTTAATAAGTGATAAAAAGCTAAGTCA
>JAKGSA010002759.1:0-13620 GCA_033558755.1 Philaethria dido
CGTGCGACTATAAACACGACAGGTTGTGGGTTCGATTCCCACTCCAGGAAATGAAATTTTTAATTTCCTGGGTATGGTAACAAGACAAAGCGCGGCGTTGAGTTCCGCCACTCAGCACGCAATGCCTCAATTCGGCGGAAAATGGGGAACGGAGTGTCTTAACACTAGGCTGTCAGGTTCTCTCTGCCTACCCTGCTTTATGCGGGATACAGCGTGAAGCTATGTATGTATGTGTATGTATGTTTTATATGAAAGATTTAATTTGCATGATTTTATTAATTCACCCTATAAATAAAGCAATTCTACCACCTATTACAAAATAATCTAAAACATTGTACATGCAAATCGAGTTATCAACTTATTCACGCTAACTACTACTGGTATTTAATTTCTCCACTCAAAATACCTAAAAACTCGACATTACCTTTTACTCTCAACATAAAATCTCTTAAATTACAAACGCAAGTATATCTCAAGTCTGAACAGACGGGGAACATAAAACACTGCAATGGGAACGACGAGGCACACACATGTATGCGAGTGCACTTCAAACGGATCCCAACAAAGGAAAGAGTTAAAAGGTCGGCTGGGAGCCACATGTGGTGATGACGTCAGCCGGTCAGCTGGTAACGAGATAGCCTGCCCATTCAACCGCTTGCTTCCTTACGTATTGCATTAACATTTAAATTTGTTATTACGTTAGTTAAGTGTTATATATTTGTAGTAGCTGTATCCTGTAGCTTCATTTACATGGCAATTATTTTAGAAAATTAGAAAGGATTTCTCTCATAGTATTATTATAGTTCGCCAAGGATATAGGAAATTTAAACATTCTATGGTCAGTAGTGTCGTCTGTACGTTGTCTGTCAGTCAGTATAATTTGAATATACATACTTAAATATACATACCGATGGCGAGCGGAATGTATTAACACTAGACACTACGTTTCCCATCTGTCTTTGAGACATTGCATGTTAAGTAACGGAACTCAACGCTACGCTTTTTCTTACTAGAGCGTGAAACGCGAATAATTTCAATTACAAAACATAATAATGTCCCCGACGGAGAATCTAATCAGCGGAAAGTGGGGAACGGAGTGTCTTAACAGGTTATCAGGTTCTCTCTGACCTACCCTGCTGTATGCGGAAAACAGCGTGAAGATAAAAAAACTGGGAATCTAACTCACAACCAATTGCGTTTACAGCCTAACATCTACAAATACAAATACAAATATTCTTTATTGCACACAAATAAACAAATAACATAGAAGTAGTAATAGCGTACAATAAGGCGGCCTTATCGCTTAAAGCGATCTCTTCCAGGCAACCTTTGGATATTTGATTTGTATAAAGTAGTGGTAGGCGGTGCACTAATCAGGATATTTACTTTAAAAAAAAAATTAAATATATGTTAATTAAAAATACAAACTAAATACATAATTATATACATACTTACATACATTCATATATACATACATGCATACATACATATATACATACATACATGCATACATATATACATACATACATACATACATACATACATACGTACATACATACATACATACATACATCTACAATTATTTTAAACATACAAACAAATAAAAGAAAACAAAAATATTATTTGCTTACTAAATATATTCAGGCAGAAAAACATAAATCGCTGCTTCCACCCAAAAATGTCAAAATTAAATCATTATGACATGTACAGTAAGTAAGCCACGTCATTCAGCCTCCACTTTCGTGTACCACTCAGTTGAACAGGTGCTACATTTTTTGCTTAATTAATCGATATCTCAATACACCAAGTATCTTATTATGGAATGGAGTACTTGATTCAACGTCCTTGTATCGCTGCCTCGAAATTTATGTGAAAAAAATTCTGCTCATGTTTTTTTGCGATTGAGCTTTTAATTTAAAATGATTATAACCGACCGAAATCGGCCGAAAGTGGTGAACAGAGTGTCTTAACACTAGGTTCTCAGGTTCCCTCTGCCTACCCTGCTATATGGGGGATACAGCGTGAAACTATGTATGTATGTATGTATGCTTTACCCCACATAGCAAAGTTGAGAGGAAAAAAGTAGTGCTAAGCCACTCCGCACTCTCCACTTTTCGCTAAGAACTCTCAAGCAAAAAAAAAATAGATTATAAAGAAGGAGGTTCTCAATTCGACTGTATTTACGTATGTTGTAATACCGCATTACTTTTTGCTGGCTGAACTAATTTTATGATTCTTTTTTTATAATAGCTAGTGTTTCGAGTGTGACGAGTAGGATTTGAGTTATTCGTAATATTTTACTTTTTAGATTTGTTAAAATCTTAAAATAATAACGTTAAAAACGTATATAAAACGCTTGCTTTACTGAGTGACTGATTTACAATGTACAGACGAAACTACTGACCATAGAAGGTTGAAATTTGGCATGAAGGCTCCTTGAAGAGTGTAGAGGAGCACTAGGAAAAGATTTATCGAAATTCTTACGAGAACGGGATTTTAATTTTTATAGTCTACGCAACGAAGTAGCAGAATAAAGCTAGTATAAACAAGCTTCAATCGGGGTTTACCGTTAGCCTTAGTAATGATATTGATGACGCCGCGGTGCAATTGACAAATGCCTAAATTATGTTACCTGTAGGTTAATCAGTGCAGGAAAATTTACAATTAAACAATAAAATATGATATAGTAATAATATTATTATTTTCAATAATTCATTAAAATGAACTTTTCTTACCAAATTACACTTTGCCTTGTTAATATACGCGATAAAAATAGAAGGAGGGGGTATGGCAGCGAAATCTCTATAATCTGCTAAAAGATCTTGGCCTGTCTAGAACTATCATCAGTCTATTTCTAGCATGTATTTCGAAGGCAGTACTAAGTAAGACCTTTTCAAATTTGATTAAATAGAGAGAGGAGCTCGGAAGTGGAGGCGAGCCTTATTGCGCATTTTAAAGGGTCCAACAACCGCATGATGAGTCCATGGCACGGTAAGGAGTTTCTTCTCATTTTCCTATAAGAATCGGTAAATTTTATTAAATATGTCTCAATCGATATTTAAACGACGTTGTAAAAATATTTAATTATTCATAATTAATGGATTATTCGTGTCCCTTTTTTATTCATGTCACTTCTACATATTTAAATTAACATAACTTATTAATAATAATTAAAGTTCAAACATTGAATTTCTTTTTTTATTTTCCACACAAAATTGTGACAGGAATAATAAATGATAGTACAGAACAATTAGGTTTGCGGCATAACAAACCATCGCCTGACATTTTACTCGACATAGATGTGCAGGTGCCGGAACAAGTAAAAACACAAACCCATCGGATATCGTTGGATAATAACAACAATATGAGTTATATAGGAAATTTTATATTTCTGCAAGTCATTCTATTCTATAATTTTAACCAACTTAAAAAAAGAGGTTACAAGTACTGCGTGAAATTTTAAGGATTCATTTTTTTTTACTAGTGCTACTGTGTGACTCTATGTGGACTCATTTTAATTTAGTTAAGATCTGACGGGTAGTTTTTGAGTTATTTGTAATAATTTTAACGTTTAGGGAATTTTCTTTGAAGTCGATGTTCAATTTTTTGGTAAAATCTTTATTATGTTCTACATACATATTTAAAACAACTATAGAGAATATGTAAAATAATTTCAAAGCTATGATTATTATAAAAGTATAAAAATAAAATAATAAGCTAAAGAAATATATAGTTTCAATATTATAAACAAAATGATAATTAAGACGTTGAGTATCGCCACTTAAAACATCCTGAATTCAGACGAAAAGCGCCGAGCGGAGTGTCTTGACACTCTCTGCCTACACTGCTAAGCGGAATAAAGCGTAACACTTTTTTTTTTGCTTAACTTAAGTAAGACTTAACAAACACATTAGGTATATACTTAGAAGAAATACCACAAACAGCATTTATCCCTAACTCTTCACTTAAATAAAATTAAAATATTAAAAACAATGAATAGGCACTTTCCGTTACAATATGTTTTAATTACCTCTGTAAAACCGCGCTTATTACGAAATGAAATAAAACAGTCATTTTGAAATGAGCTAAAGCATTCTGAATGGGGCAGTTCCTGAAATTATTATAAATTACTGGAGAACACTATAATGGGAGTTGGCTAACTTGAGAATTTTCATACTAAAATAGTAATAAGCATTTAAGTGAAATAATTCTATAGATACGCCTATATTTATGAATACTAGCATAGTTTAAATGTACTTGCCATGGGTGTGGGTTCTAAATGTTTTTTTTTATAGCTTCACGCTGTATCCCGCATATAGCAGGGTAGGCAGAAGGGAACCAGAGAACCTAGTGTTAAGATACTCCGTTCTCTTTCAGCAATTCCCCACTTTCCGCCGGATCGGAGCATTGCGTGTTGAGTAGCGGACCTTAATGCCGCGCTTTGCCTTATTGCCTTATTACCTTATTAACCTTTTACTACATTACCTGGAGTGGGAACCGAACCCACAACACGACACTATAGTCGCACGCTTGTGCCTCTACGCGACGACTGACGTTAAATAGTTCTTATTTATAATTTAACCTCTTAGTGCATTTTCCTTAAAGTCCGTACTTACTCTTTTTTATTGAAATCTTATTTAAGAATTTTTAAATACATTTCTTATTCTATAGATATATACATAATGTAGTACAAAAGTGGTTAATAACCATAACTTATCAAGTGACGGCTCGTTGGTCCAGCTCCTAGGCCGAGCGTAACGTGATATTCTTGAATGTCACCAACAAACAGAGCGTGGGAAGGTTTATTATTAAAGTAAGATGGAGCCAACTTGTTTCTGAAATTCACTGGCATTGGATTCGCATTATTAACTCGTTTAAGTTTTATTTGAAGTTTAATGTTATTACGACTGTAAACGCGACAGGTTGTGGGTTCGATTCCCACTCCAGGAAATGTAAAATTTAGTATTTTCATTTCTTGGGTTTTGTAACAAGACAAAGCGCGGCGTTGAGTTCCGCCACTCAACACGCAATGCCTCAATTTGGCGGAAAGTGGGGAACGGAAATGTTGTAAGAGAATGGAGTGTTAACACTAGGTTCTCTGGTTCCCTCTGCCTACCCCGCTATATGCGGGATACAGCGTGAAGTTAAAAAAAAACATATAGATTTAAAGTAATCTTATAAATTAATTGAAATTAACCAAATATTAAAAAAAATATTCATTGTCAACAAAACTTAATATTATAACCAATAAACCTATGAAAAGGGGAAAAAAATCTGTAAATGTCTACTTAACTTACTCTGCCTATATACTTAATCTATTCATAAATACGTGTAGCAAAAACTTTATACTCCTTTTTACGCAAAATACGTGGACGGAGGAGCATGAAACTTGGCACACTTATAGTTTATATAGAGAAGGAGTGCAAGATAATATATTATTTTTAATAATGCATAAAAAGTATATTAAATTAATAAAATAAATGTAACACATACTACATTAATGTTTATATAAAGTGACACATACATTCTAAAGAAAACGTGTTATTAACGCGTCAACGAAGGGACACTAGTTTTATTTTATTCCTTGACTTTAAAGAAGAAAATAATATTAAAAAATCTCTAACACACATATTTTTGAACATTCATATATTCTCATAACGAATGATAAACAAATTAAACAGAGGCAACAAAAAAACACACATGAAGAGAAAGCGGCTAATAAAAAACCAAACCATCCATCTATCCATACTTGAAAATAATTAAAGTATTAAGATTACTTCTAATATAACATATCCCTTCCACATCCCAATCTTCATTAACATTAATTACCAACGATGTAGTAAAAAAAAAAATAATCGATCATCTATTAGAAACTCATTTTATACGTTATAATGTAATGACCCGGGTTCGAATCAAAGTTACCGTTTCATATAAATTAGTATAACCTTAAAGATTAATTTTAAACACCATCGTGGCGCAGTATGTGAGCTTTGTAACCATGTGGGTAGACAGAGGGCCTGAAAAGGGCCTAGATGTTAAAAGACACTCCGTTTCCCCATTTTCAGCCGGGTGAGGCATTGCGTGCTGAGTGGCGGAATTGAAGCGCCGCGCTTTGCCTTGTTAAAAAATCCAGGAAATGAAAATACTAAACTTTTACATTTCCTGGAGTGGGAATCGAACCCACAACGCGTCAACGTCAACTGCCGCGATTACAGTCGCACGCTTGTGCCTCTGCGCCACGACAGGCGTTATATACATATATTATTATATATATAAATTTCATTTTATATATTTTTTTCCCATTTAGCAAAGTTATCACAGAAAACCTAATATCAAGACACTCCCGCTCTCCCTTTGGTGATAGAACTCAACGCAGTATTTTACCAGAGCGTAGAAAACAATTTAAATAATCATTCCCTTGTATGAGAATCCGAACCCAACGCCAATCGTTATTTACCAATCACACGCAGTTCCGCTACGCCTCAGGGCGTGGCGCTGAGAGCACAGGTGCGACTGTAAACGACAGGTTGTGGATTCAATTCCCATTACAGGAAATTGAATTTTCATTTCCTGGGTTTAGTAACAAGACAAGCGCGGCGTGAGTTTCGCCCTCAGCACGCAATGCCTCAATTCGGCGGAAAGTAAGGAGCAGGTGTCTTAACATTAGGTTCCTCTGCCTACCCTGCTATATGCGGGATACAGCGTGTAGCTATGTCTGTATGTCTATAAAAAACTAAAATGTAATACCATAAATAATATTAATAACACATGAACGTCAGTAGCATTAGGATCAATGACCCGTTTAAGTATAATTGAACGAGCATGTCAAAAGAGCAACAAAAACTTATCATCGTGTTAAACATTTTAAGCTGACGTGAATTACTTCTTAGCCGTAATGAGTCGCAAAAAATGGCACACGGCATCTATTCATAGTATCATACACATATGTCTCTAACAGTAATAACCAGTTAATAATACTAGTGGCCCCGGTGACGCGTTAACAACGCGTTGTCTTTAGCAATAAATGTAATAATATATTTGAATGTCAAATCAATACTAGCTAAAATGTAAAATGTAAAATAAATACTAGCATTCTGCACTCCTTCTCTATATAAACTATAAGTGTGCCAAGTTTCATGTTCCTCTGTTTGCATAATTTTCGTAAAAAGGGATCCAAAGATTTTGCTTCACGTATTTATATATAGATATCCCATAAATATATATATATATATATATATATATTGAAAATATAGCTTTGATATCAATACCAGGCGTTAATAACTTGATAAATCGAAATTATTATTTTTAACGACAGACATTTTTAGATTAAATTTAGTTATTTAAATACTTTTTTACCTGAAAGTATTTTTTGATAGATTTGACTTTATTGATATAAGCATACCTACTTAAATTATTCCAATTAATAAATAATAAACTAAAAATAAATCTGGGTTCGATTCCCACTCGAGAACAAAAACCACCTTATTTAAGTTACTTTCATTACATACGTCAGCACGCAATATATTGTTTTTCCGGCGGTAAATGCTGAGAACGGAGTGTCGTAACTCTCTAACTATACTACTATATCAGAAAAAAAGCTAGCTGAAGCTACAAAAAAATAGAAATTCGCAAGCATAATGAACCCATTTAAAACAATATAAAATTCTTAATACTTAAAACGACCTGAACGTCCTAGACCGTCACGCTACGAGCACACGGTCAAGTTTACGTCGTAATCACCACGTATGTTGTTACGTGAGAATTACTCAGAAATTATGTAGGTTATCTTTGAAGATAACTCATCATTTTAGAATAAAAAAAGTAATACAGATACTAGCTTATTATATTACGTAGCTACTTATCACCGACTTAAAAGGTGATCAATTCGAGAGGTTTTTTTTTGGGTGAACCAATTTAGATGAGTCTTTTGAATATGATAGATGCAGTACCTATCATATAAAAAAGTTGAGGTGGTCTATTTAAATTACGTAGATTTCACGAGTAGTTTGTAAGCTATTCGTAAGAATGTTACTTTTGAATTGGTCCATTATATTTGATAATGGTTTCCTTCTTTCTTTAATAACTTGAGTTTTTACCAAAAAAAGAAAACCGTCTTGAAATTGAGCGTAGTGACAGAGACGCTTTCTTTATGAACTTTCTTTTCAAAAAAGTAACATAAATCTAAAATAGCCTCTAACCAGCTAATCTCCAGCTAGTCTACTTTAAGCAAAAATAATTAAAAAAAATAAACTATACCTCTAGAACACAACCCAGCCACTGCACTTAACGGGAATACAAACTGCAACTTATTGCAATCTTATTATACTTTTAAACGAAGAGAAAGATACGTTGTAATTGACAGCTGCAGGTGCATTTTTGTGGAAATCCTTGATGTCATGTTGATAATTTGTAACCACTTGATTGTATGAAATGTTATGGTCGTGGTCGGTCATGTAATATGTTGTTAACATTATAACTATAAAATAAACAAATTAGTTACGATATATATCATATATACATACATACATACATATACAGCTTCACCAACCTGAAACCTGAGAACCTAGTGTTAAGACATTCCGTTCCCCACTTTCCGCCGAATTGGGGCATTGCGTGTTGAGTGGCGGAACTCGACGCCGCGCTTTGCCTGGTTACCAAACCCAGAAAATGAAAAATTCCATTTCCTGGAGTGGGAATCGAACCCACAACCCAACGCGAAAGGAGTGACTTAATACTAGGCTCTCAGCTTTCTCTGCCTACTCTGCTATATGCCGGATACAGCGTGAAGTTGAAAAATAAAAACAACATTTCACTAATAAAAATCTCAGCACTTCTTCTCCATACAAATTTCATACTCCTCCATCCACTATACACAATAAACAGCCAAAAGCTTTTCCCTCAATAATATATAGATAGTTACCTACCTACTCAATTAATAATTAATATCGCGATTTGCATTACAAAACGGTTAATGATTTATATTAGATGATCCGAGTAATTTCCTGTAATACTGGCACGCGTGTCGTAACTAGTTCTATTAACTGCTGTAAACGTGGAACAGAGGTAACCAGCTTATTGGGAAAATCATATTTTGAATGTGGTTAGTAAAATTAGTTGTTTTTCTTGGCCTTTTGGGTAAAAGACATTTTCCAATATAACTGAGCTTACCAAATCAACCTTATCAATAATAATAAATGCAAGGAAAAGAAAAGATTACAATATTTCAAATTCGAAAAAAAAGTTTATAATTGTTTTACCTGTTATGTTATAATAAAAAATTAAACATGCAATAATAAAAAAATTAAACAAAATAAAAATAAAAAAATGCTGTAAAAGTTATGAGGTCCGAATGCTGTGAGATTTATCCTTACAGTACTGTTCGTACTGTTTTTCATCCTCATCCATATGGTAATAAATAAAAAAACCACAAAAGCAATTTTACGAAGTACAATATTTCAAGAAGTTTTTCTTTTTTTTTTATCTTCACGCCGGATCCCGCATATATCGGGGTAGGCAGAGGGAACCTGAGAACCTAGTGTTAAGACACTCCGTTCTCTTACAACAATTCCATTCCCCACTTTCCGCCGAATGGAGGCATTGCGTGTTGAGGCGGAACTCAACGCCGCGCTTTGCCTTGATACCAAACCCAGGAAATGAAAATACTAACATTTCCTGGAGTGGGAATCGAATCCACAACCTGTCCCGTTTATAGTCGCACGCTTGTGCCTCTACGCCACGACAGGTGTTAATTTCAAGAATTTCGTTATTCGCTATAATAATATAATTAATTGCGTAATTCGCTATAAAAAACTAAACTTTCTTCAAACTTATTTCTAAATCTCCCCACAAAACGACAAATAAAATACCACACTACACGATAACGGTTACAAAATATATATCTAATTAATAATACAAAGCACCTATTCATATACAATGATTTTATTGGCAATTTAAGAACAAGATTAAGGACATTCATACGTCCGATCAAGCTGCCTCTATGATTGATGCTGTCAAAATAACTACGTAAAAAATATAACGCTACATTGATATTTTTCAACCGACTTTAAGACGGAGTTATAAAAGACTGCACTGATGTTATAAAGACTTTTTTTTGGTGGTAGGAGGTTCGTCCTCCGTCTGGCTCGCGACCACTATCATGTCAAAGACGAACCGCCAAATATCTAATGATGTGTTCGGTTCGATGGCATGTAAGCCAGGTTTTCCCCTCTCCCACCTATCCTTTCCCAAAATGTGGTGGTTCCGATAGGAACTACTACATTGTCCTCCCCCCTTTCATCTATATCCTCTGGGTTGGCAAGCGCATGCAACATCTCTGGTGTTGTAGGGTTCATGGGCGAAAGGTAACCACTTACCATCAGGTGGTCCTTCTGCTCGTTGCCATCACTATCCATTAAAAAAAAAAAAAATCTTTTTATATGTGTTACCACATAACATTGAGCGAACCGATTTTGATGATTCTTTTTTATACGATACAGTCCTTCTGATGTGGTCCCTTTTAAATTTGGATTTCAAATATGACGAGTAGTTTTTGAGTTATTCTGTAATAATTTTACTTTTATTGCATTTTATTTGAATTCCGTTATCTTCATTTTGGTAATTTTTATTTACCAAATTTTTAATCTCCCGGAATATAAGATCTTTTAAGTCAACGTTTCGCCGTTTCTCTTTTTAATATCATTAAGTGTAAAAAATTCACAATCGAGGAAAACAATTAATATCAGTTTTTAGTTGTCAAAAACTCATCATGCGATTAAATCCTGTCAAATCCATGACTTCAAAAGCTTAATTACCGCGTTGCCTTAGTAACGTGTATGCGTATATAGTTTTGTACGAAAGTGTATGTCAAACAAGTAGTAACAATAATTTAATTAGTGTTTACATACTCCTAATGCATTTTTATGAGAAAGCATTCGCTTCCTGCAATTCAAAAGGGATTTTTCATTGACAGTTTTTCTTTCACGTAACATAAAATATTTGTTAGCAGGCATACACTCTAAGCAGACGACATTAAATTAAGAGGCAGTATAGTACAAGGCATAAAAGCGCGGCGTTGAGTTCCGCCACTCAACACACAATACTTGACAGCCCCAACGGAAAGTCAAGGGAACATTACGAAGAAGAGTGGGTGTCTTAACCTGGGTTCTCTGATTTCCTCTGCCTACCATATTCTGAGACCCTCGTGAGTTGAAAAAAAAAAAAAAAAATATAAACCCACACAACTGGAGTAAACAAAATTTAAAAGAGTAAAAACTATACATTTTCTTAGGATCTGAGACAAACTAACATACAAAATAAAACATCCTACAAAAACAGGTTACAGGTTCGAGAATCAGACCATTCTAAATGTTAAACGGATGTTTACTTTTTTATTAAAAATGGGTGTACCCACGGTCATAGTTTTTGTACCAAACGCGATGTAGGCCACTTTTTTATCATGATAAAGAAACCTGGCCACCTACATTCAGAGCACTGGTTGTACTGCATTCCTTGACACCTGGCGCGCATCTACATAACGCGTTCACTATTTCAGCCAGGCACACAGATAATTTAAAGACGGCTGTATTTGATAGAAATGCTGCTGTCATAAATCTAGTTTATAATAATTAATCTTATTTATAATGAAAAACGTTTTTCGCAACATTTTTAATATGACTAGTGTCCCCATTGACGCGCATTCCAACAACACGTTGTCTTTTTAACTTTCAATGTATGTACAGTATACTTGGATGTCACTTTATATAAATGGATAACAAACCATGGTTGTGTGTGTACCATTTATTTTATTAATATAATTTAACCAACACTTTTTTATGCGTTCATAAAAGATCATTCATAGTAGATAAAGAAGATTCATTAAAGGAAGATAAAGAAGATAAAGCATCCATAAAACATCATTAAAAAGATGTTAGCATTCAGCACTCCTCCTGTACATAAACTGTAAGTGTGCCAAATTTCATGCTTCTCCGTCCGCGTAACTTTCGTAAAGAATTACAAAGTTTTTGATTCACGTATTTATATATAGATAAAATTTAATATAATACAATGTATGTAGCTTATTACTTAATTAATATAAATACAAAACAATTAACACACTCTACTTATACACGCTTTTTTCCTACATTGCAGAAGGCCTAGAATCAAAGACTCTCCGTTCTCCACCTTCTTTTGTGCTTTCGATATCGATACATTATAATATTTTGATTGGCAGATACCAACACTACACTTTTCTGAGTAAGAATGGATAAAATTAAATATAATCAAATCTACTTCCGCCACTCAACTTTTGCAAAGCCTCAATTCGGCGGATGGTTGGAACGGAGTGTCTTAACACTAGGTTCTCGGGTTCCTCTACTTACAACCTGCTATATGCGGGATACAGGGCGAAGCTAAAAAAACTACAAAACAGTCTAGGATGGGGACTCGAACCCACAAACAATTGCTTTTACAGCCAGAGACTATTCCACTGTACCACAACAACCTAAACGAATCAATTAAAACAAAGCATAATATAAATAAAAAACGTTTAACGCAATACTTAATAATAAAAATAAAAGAAATAATTTAAATTATTAAATATCAACCTTCATTTTTTATAACTACCGACTGCCTTTACGCAATATTGTTACGCAATAAACTTGGTCAAGTATATAAGAAAAGGTTTTTTTTTTTGTGAAAGTGAGTATGTACTATTGTTAGAAAAAAAAAATAGACTAGACTTATATTAGGACGCGAGTTAGTATTACTTTTTTAAAGTACCTATATTTGTCTACTTTAAAGAATCCATAAAAGATCACTAAAAAACGCCTGTCGTGGCGCAGAGACACAAGCGTGCGACTGTAAACGCGAAACGATTGTGGGTTCGATTTTCAGTCTAGGAAATGGAATTTTTCATTTCCTGGGTTTGGTAACAAGGCAAGGCGCGACGTTGAGTTCCGCCACTTAGCACGCAATGCCTCAATTCGGCGAAAAGTAGGAAACGGAAATGTCAGTAAGAGAAAGGAGTGTCTTAACACTAGGTTGTCTGGTTCCCTCTGCCTACTCTGCTATTTTGTGTTGTAGTTGTTTTATCCACCTATTTATAAAATCAAATTTATTAATTTTTTGCTTGCTGAATGGCGGAACTTAACGCCGCGCTTTATCTCGTTACCAAAGGACATAAAAATACTAAATATTATTTAATATTTTCATTTCCTTGAGTGGGAATCGAACCCACAACCTGTCGCCTCTACGCCACGATACGCAACGATTAATAATAAAATCTTTTTTATAAGAAATTCTTGCAAAGTAATAATTTTGCGGTAGGTAATATAGCGCCAGATCTGCGGCATTTTGATTAAAGTTACAGTATGAAGCAATAAACGATTTTATGAGAGTTAAACGAGCGAAATGCTGATAGTATTTTTCAATAAACACTATATAGGACCTTTTATTTACTGTAAACTTATGGATTACAATTTTTATAATTTAATTTCAGTTTTAAATATATACGAGGTGTGTTCAAAAAGTAAGGTGACTTTTCAAATTTGGCGGGCAACGTACTTTCGATTATCGATTTTTTTTATTTTGTTATGTTGGTACACTCTTCCCGAACATCTGTAC
>JAKGSA010002760.1:0-13614 GCA_033558755.1 Philaethria dido
TGCGTAACGCTTCGCGCTGGTGATTTAATGCGTTGGAATGTGTAACACTTCGCGCTGTGAGTTTATGCGTTGGAATGCGTAACGCTTCGCGCAGTGGTTTTAATGCGCTGGAATGCGTAAAGAGCCGCGAGAACGCGTCTCCTGTCAGTATGGCCGTGTTAGGGAATAATGACTAAAGAGTATTTACTATTTATATAGACTGATTCGATATTTGAAATATGATTTGATGGTTAGCCGGCTGGCGATACATTGTTAGAAAACTATAGAATGACAATATAAATAGCATGCGTCAGTAGAGCGGAATATACATCTTGTTGGACTTTCGCCTGTGCCACTGGAGCACACTGACCATGGCGTCCGAAGGTGGAGATTATCGCCATACTTTGGCCTCGGCTTCTGCGACATATATATATATATATATATATATATATATATATATATATTAGTGATGAATTGATGATAGAAACATAATGCTAAGTGAGACAAAGAAAGATTAAGATAATAAACAATTACGTGTAACGTAATCTGAACGGAATGAGATATTTATGGAATGCAACTTAATGAATATTTTGTTAGCTTAAGTGAGTGCGCTTTTTCCCGCATAGCAGGGTAGCCAGAGAGATTCTAGTGTCAAGACACTCCACTCTCTATTTTTTGGTCCAAATCCGAAATATCGCGGAAATCAACGCCGCAATTCGTCTTACCGGAGCGAGGAAATTAAAATATTTTTAATATAATCTTTTCTTCGAGTAGGAGTTAAACCTACAACCGAACGTGCTTACGGTGATCTACTTCACCACGATGGTCTTATAACAAAAAACAATTACTATTATACGTAATATGAACTATATGAGATATTAATAAAATATTCTTTCATTAAGTTATTAAATATTTTATAAGCTTTAAGCGTGTTTAAGATTTAGTCTAGATTAAGGTGAGCTATAAACTTTTTAAGCAATAGGCCTATTCCAAACGAAATCTAAAAAAAAATATAACAATTATTTTAGCCGTGGATTACATCTATATATTTAAGAAGTATAAATAAAGCGGACCGTGGGTAGCTCACCGCTGGTTTATAATATTTTCATTATAAAATAGTTGAAATAGATAAATTTTAATGTACCATCACTTCATATCCAAAACAAATCCTCGACAATGTGTCAAAGAACTTTTTTTTTACTTCACGCAGTATCCCGCAGTATTACAGCAGGGTAGGCAGAGGAACCAGAGAACCTAGTGTTAAGACACTCCATTCTCTTCAACAATTCCGTTCCCCACTTTCCGCCGAATTGAGGAATTGCGTGTTGTGTGGCGGAACTCAACGCCGCGCTTTGCCTTGTTACCAAACCCAAAATTGAAAATACTAAATTTTGTTTTCTGAATTGGGAATCAGGCCCACAACCTATCGCGTTTACAGTCTCACGCCCCGTGCCTCTGCGCCACGACAGGCAACATCATATTGCAACACAATTTAAGGTAAGACAAAACGCGGCGTTGAGTTCCGCTATTTAACACGCAATGTCTAAACGCGGGCAGAACACAGCACACTGAGTGTCTTCACACTAGACTCTCCGACTACCCTGTTACTCAGTATAAAACACTTTTTTTGCTATTTTTTTATTTAAAAAATATCAAAAATCAATTAATTTTGAAAATTATCTCCCCATAATAGCATAAAAAACGAAAGGTCACGCACAAATCATTTTAATTTCAAGTGGCAAGTGTCGACTGACGCCATACACCCATAAATAAACTGTTATCTGTTATAAATAAAAGCTCAGTTACTTGTCCCTTACTATTAACAACTTTAAAGCTCGACAGACATTTACTTGAGCAACAGAGATGTCTTTATATTATAATTTTAGAATTAATCGAATGGACATGCTTTTTAAGGGTTTTTTACGGTAGTTAAAATAAGATCTTAAGAGCTGATCAGTATAGGGGATAGTTGTTTGTGAGTTATTTTTTCACTCAATTTCCAGCCTACAGTATAGTAAACAGAGACCATTAGTATTAAAACACTCTGTTCTCTGCTTTCCAATAATATTATAAGTATTGTGCATTTTATAAAATATAATAATTTCCCCGAGTGGACATCGAACCTACTCTATTGCGTGTACACTAACCTACAATACAATAGTTAAGGATTACATAACTTACTCGATGATCGACGATTCACTTCCCTAAAATTGCTAAACGAATTTGAATGTGACTTCTTTGTTTTGAAATCTGGGGACACTATATAAACAAAAGTTGTTAAGCGGTATTTTGTGTTACCTAACCAAAAACATCTGAGCTAGATTTTTAAGTACAGTAATACCTTTACGCGACCCCGTTATGTGCGGTTTGACTATAACGCGAAATTCAAATTTCGCGCTTTATCTTCAGGGGGAATACAAAATGTTCTTTCAATATTTATTCAGGTTCGGACATATTGCAGAGTATAGACGATAATGATGACCGTGTCTTGACCGAGTGTCAAACAATTAAAAACAGTATTGAGTGTTACGAATGTATTTTACAAGAACGTAAAAAAAACGGTACCTAAATACAATACATGTTTTTTTTAGTAAAAAAATATTTAAATTATGTATTGCATTAACTGTTCTTAGAATTAAAGTGATTGATTAAAATGATTCGTATTTTTTGTGTTTAATCTTAAACCTCGATATATACACAAATTTCAGTTAACGCGATTTTTTCCAGAACGTAACCCTTGGGTAAAGCGGGGCATTACTGTAATCAGATATACTGTAAGATATAAGAAAATGATACTTTGACAGAAGTTGTTCAGCTTTGTGTGTATTTTTTGTTAACATAGATCAGTCAGGTCAGATTGCTTCACTTCGGTTGCAGGTACCGAGCCGTACGGACAAGTCGCTAGCTCATGCTAAATTTTGTTTAATTTCACTCCCTATATTTGGGTGGTGTCGTGAGACATAACAATAACATAAAAAATAACGTATTAATTATCTCACATCATAATATGTATATAATAACATAATCTGGAAGACGAAGCCGGTAAAATTTTGAGTCCAATTTGTATCATTAAAAAGGAGCAAATATACGTCGAGGTAACAAATTCCATACAATAAACCTAAATAAAAAAACAATTAAAAGTATCAATAATTAACAAAAACTTACGCTATTCTGTCTCGGCCACCTATTGTCTAAGGTAGGGTCGTGTCGCCCGCTGTCCGTGGAGCCCGACCCGCTCAGGGACACCCGCCCTGATCCTTCTGTACCAAAGGAATACGTAAATAAACAAGTTAACAATGTAAGAAAGAAGAGACAGCAATCGCGAGTTGCAGGTTCGATTCCCACCCAAGTATGTTCTCTGGTAAGAAAAGACGCGGCATTGAGCTCCGCCTCTCAATATACAATGTCCTAAATTTGTGCAGAAAACAATAGAGGACGTAGTGTTTTGACACTAATCTTGATGTTATTGGTCCTCTCTGATTGTTCTGCTATTTGAAAACAAGTGTTAAGGTAATGAAGCTTTTATAGCTTCATCATAACATTCCATTCTCAATTTACGGCCATAATTCGAAATTTCTTTTGTTGAGTGGCGGAACACAAAACCACGCTTTGCCTTACAAGAGCAAAGAAAAATAATAATAAATATCTAAACATTCCCCAGAGTAGAATAAAACCCACAACCAATCTAATTTCCAATCAGACTGTCCTACTGCGCCATGTTAACCTTATTTTAATTACTTTCGCCTTCATTAATACATAGAATATAAAAATCCAAAACGGCAAAATATCACCTAAATTAGCTTTTTTTTCGAAATATTTGAAAAAACCGTTAAGCAATGCATATGTAGCTTCACGCTGTATCCTACATATAGCAGGGTAGGCAATGGGAACCTAATGCTAAGACACTTCGTCCCCACTTTCCGCCGAATTGAGGCATTGCGTGCTGAGTGGCGGAACTCAATTTCGCGCTTTGCCTTGTTACCAAATTCAGAAAATGAAAAAACCATTTACTGGAGTGGGAATCAAACCTATAACCCGTCGCCTTTCCATTCGCACGCTTGTGCCTCTGCACCACTAAAGGCGTTCTTTTTAATTGCACATAATTAAAAACTTGATCAATACATAGAATTACAAAAAAATCACAATGACATATCACCTGACTCATCCATTCCTCTCTCTAAATATTACAAATAACCATTAAACAATAAAATTTATATAAAAACTTACCACTTTTAGTACTAGACGTGAGATCCTCTTTAGTGTCAACATGCCTCGCCGGGGACTGCACTGTCGACGTGTGGTTCGGACTGGACACTGGCGGCTTTATTTCTGTAAGGAAGTCTTATTTAAATCTAACTAACAAATGGTAACAGGTTCGATTTTATAATGGAAAGTCTACTTCTAAGTTATAAGCAACGCTTGAAAAGCTTTTGAGCTATATAGCTAATGTAGCTAAATAAATTGGCTATTTAGATGTGTATTGCATATATATATAATGATTCTAAATGTATAAGAAAATAAATATTATTATATTTAATATACAGTCAATAACGTAATAATGTATGTAATTTTAAATTAATTATATAATAGTCTATATGAAAAAAACGTTTTTTATTTTGTCACTTTTTTTTTAAATAATTATTAGTATACTATAACAAATGACAACACAAGATAAGTATCATTCAAGTAAACAGAAACTTATCACAAAAACTTAATATTTTATTTATAATATATTATAATTTATTTATTATAAAATATAAATAAAACACATATATATATTTTTTTTTTTTAATAAATACAATAACTCACCTTTGATGTGCATCGACAGTTTTAACGCCGTATTATAAGAGCCGAATAGACAGACTTGAAAGAATTTCAAATATAATTTAGAATGCCAATCTTTTAAACGAAAATATTTTAAATTTTGAAAAAAATATCCATAATAATCCAATACATTTTTTTTTTTTGAAAACTTGAAAAAAAGACTGTATTGTACCCGTGATATGCAATTATATATACCTAAATATTGTATTAAGCTACCTCATAATAATCATTACGTTAAGAAGTCAAATGAAAATGTACACCTTTTCACCAAAACTACGCCGATGGAGGATGGATATACATATAGTAGTGTAGGAAATCAATATTATATGTAATATATTTAAAATTTTAGCATAGAAGAAAATTAAATACAAATAAAATGCACTCAGAAGTAAAATTATTACGAATAACTCAAAAACTGTTTATCAGATCTTAACTAACTTTGAACTGGAACTACTACAGAAGCACTAGTACCATAGTACTATTAGTGGCGAGGGGTGAAAATTTTAGTTAGACAAGCCGGTAAATTAAGGGAAACCGGTATATATATTTAGGGAAGCCGGTAATTTTTAGGGAAGCCTATATATTTAGCAAAATCGGTATAGGATGTCAAGGTATTTCGTAATTTCACTATACAATTTTGACAAAGACCTTATATTTATTTTTTTAGGTCTATAAGATGTTAGAGCTTTTTGCAATTTTATGGCCAATATTCCCCTGGCCAGCTTTTTTTCGAGGTCGAGGTGTCATACTTGTACTTTGAACAGTTAGGCCGTTAGCCGGTGGGAATCGAGTTGTATGGACGCCTCGCCACTATCGCCCATACATATAGTAGTTTAAGAAATCAATTTATATGTAATATAATTAAAACTTTAGCATAAAAAAAATTGAATACAAACAAAATGCATTAAAAAGTAAAATTACATTGAATAACTCAAAAAGTATTCTTTAGACCTAGACTAAATTTCAATGGGACACATCAAAAGCACTAGCCATCAAATAAAAAAAAAATCAAAATATTCTTTATTCAAGTAGGCTATTACAAGCACTTTCGAATCGTCAATTTACAAAGGTGTCAGTCGTGTCAGTCCTAACGGAAGCTACCACCGGCTCGGAAGACAGGTCTGCTGAGAAGAGCCGGCAAGAAACTCAACAGTTGCTCTTTTCAAATAAAATTTTTACAATAAATATACAACTATGATGAGCCTCCCGACTCCCGACTCGCGGGTGAGCGTCAACAGCATTTAATTCCACACATTGACATCATTATAGTATTCTTGGACAGAATAATATACTTTTTTCAATAATATGTTCTTAATCTTAACTTTACATTGTTGAAGTGGCAGATTTGTAATTATTTCTGGAATTTTATTATACATGCGTATACCTTGTGACAAAAAAGATTTATTAACTTTTTTGAGACGAAAACTAGGTGTAATTAAATTGGTTCACCAAGTCGACTTGTGAACCTTTTTTTGAAGTCAGTCAACAATGAACATCACATTACGTTTTGACAACGAGGCTACCAGCACATATTATTATAAGGTAGATACATACAATACAAAATAATGAACTAATTATAAAATGATTAAAATATATATGAATATGCTATTAATTTTTTTCAGTTAATATATGTTGCTTTAAGCTAGAGCTTGAATTCTAATTTAATGCTTGCTTACACTATCATTATAATTGCCGTACCAGGCGGTAATAAGTGGATAAGTCAATTTTCATATACAATACAAGACAACACAAGCACAATATTTACAGACAAAACTAAATTTAAAAAAAATGACTGAAAATTCGTTTTCGATTTACCAACTTATTCACGCCTGGTGTGGTTATATTACTAGTAAGCTACAAATGCCAAATGCATATATTTATGGTTATTTCAAAATGGCGATTTCAATGTAATGAGTTATTAAAACAGCATTGGTGTTAATAAGCAAGCTTGTATAATATGACTTACTAATTAGTTAAATATTTTAGCAAATACTTTCTACGCAAAGATATTATTATGCGCTAGTTCTACATATAAATTTATCACCATAATTGTTTTCTGATATTGATTTACTATAGCTTCACGGGATAAAGATCCATATCATAAAGAAAATATAGTGTTAAGACACTCCATTTTTTTACTAGAGTGGTGAAATAAAAATAATTTAAATACAACTAAAATAATTTCTTCAAGATGGATATTTATTACTCACGCAAAAATTACTAAACAGATTAAGATGAAACTTAACTGCCAAATTTCATCTTATATGTACTGTGTATAATGTGTATATAAGTATACATTATTTATGTGTGTCTGTATAATTACATTTATGAATGTGTATGTGTGTATATACACACACACCAAGATAATTGATATATTATTGGTTAATGTGCTGCGTGTGTGTATTTGTCTGTATACTTATATACGCGCGTGTATATGTGTGTGTGTGTGTGTGTGTGTGTATATATATTGCTCACCAGGAAAATGAAACTCAAGTTGCTTATTGTGTGCGTGTGGGTGTGTAAGTGTGGTAAGCGCATGCAGTATGGCGCGCCGGGGACGACGGCGTGCGCCGTTGCTGCACGACGACGCGCCCGACGACGAGTCGGGGCACTGCGAGTGCTGGCGGAACAATCGGTTAGATTTTTAATGAGTAATAATTTTACTTCTCTTTTAACTTCACACTGTATCCCACATATAGCAGGGAGGGAACCTGGAGAAACCGTAAGCTGCACTCCTCCGTTCTTTTTCAACAATTCCGCTCCCCACTTTCCGCCAGATTATGCATTGCGTGTTGAGTGGAGTGAACCAGCCGCGCTTTGCCTTGTTGGCTAGAAACCAGAACAAAACAATTTCATTTCTTGGGAGTGGGAATTGAATCCTACAACCTGTCGCGTTTACAGTCGCACGCTTGTGCCTCTGCACCACGGCAGGCGTTGCACCCTAGTCTAATAAAATTGGTATAGTTTCTAAATAACCTGTCTTTATCAGTCACGCAGTAATACGAGAGTTTTGTATATTTAATAACACAAATCCTCCGTTATAAAGAACAAAGCCCGACTGAACCAATCCTTCAAATATAGGAAGCAAATACAAACAAAATAAGCTGTAAAAGCTAGTTATGTGGTATATATTTGAAATGTGCTAATTAAGTTCTTGTATTTGATACCCCACACGGTACTCATCAACGATTTTCTCCTTCCTCTAAAGAGCGCCATATTGAATTAAAAGTGACGTCACACATCTAAGAACACTTGGAGTATCAATACCCATCTAACGTCACCATAATTATGATTCGGCGGATTCGGGTATTTGGAAGATATCCCTTATATATATAACATTCATTCGTCGTCATTCATAAGGAATGCTATTTATATGGGGTGTTTTTTACATATATTATACAAAAATATACATACAGAATGGTGATGTGGTGCGGGTGGGGGACGACGTCGACTCGGCGTGAGGGATGGCGCTCCACCACGCGCGCCCGATGTTAGATACAGACCACCTAATAAAAAAAATAACAATTAAAAAAATGTAATAGCCAAAGTATTTTTCTTTTTTTAACTTCACGCTGTATCCCGCATATAACAGGGTAGGCAGAGGGAACCAGAGAACCTAGTGTTAAGACACTCCATTCTCTTTCAACAATTCCGTTGCCCACTTTCCGCCGAATTGAGGCATTGCGTGTTGAGTGGCGGAACTCAACGCCGTTCTTTGATAGCCAAAGTTATAGATCGTAAATGGTACCTAAACAAATAAGAAGGTGAGGAAATTATTTCAATTAACTCTAGATTAATTTGAGAATAGAGAAATTACATAATTATAATGTGTTTGTAGTATTTTCTTACCTAATTTTTTTTTGTACAATCAAAAATCGAATAGGTGAGTGCAGATACAACGTAAGTCACAAAAAATACAAAAATTCGTAATCGATTAAAACTAGCTTAGAAAGGCAAGTTATGCGCTTTTTTCTCCCTCCTGCAAAATTGGAAAATCCGGACTTACGTTGTTTCTGCACTCACCGATTGAATTCTAACAAAGCTTTCTCATAAGAAATTTTCTATATATAGTAGCAAAAATGTGGGTTTTAAAATTTATTAAAATTCTACTAAGATCCAAAAATGCGACTTTTGAAATTTAAAGAAATTAATAAGTATAAAACTTTTTAATAATAAAAGCAAAAATAAAATATATTTACAAAAAAAATATATTACCATCTTTCTGAAACTTTTCTCTAAAAGCCGTAACAAATTCGGGCGGTAATCCGCACGACGGAGGAACTTTACTTTCACAGTCTCTGCAAAACAAAAAAAAAAGAATTAACATATAATAATATCAATATTTAAAAAGGATTTCAACTAGGGATGTTTTGAGCAGAAAGTAGAAAGTGGAACATCTCGACACTACACCTTTCTGACCGCTATACAAGAAAATTATAATTCGCTTCGACTCCAAAAGGCTTTTCATATTTCAAGTGGTATATATTTATACTTTAAAATTATTATTATTAAATTTTTTAACTTCACGCTGTATCTCGCATATAGCAGGGTAGGCAGAGGGAACCTGAGAACCTAGTGTTAAGACACTCCGTTTTCTTTCAACAAAACCGTCCCCCACTTTCCGCCAGATTGAGGCATTTAAAAAAAATAAACATCACAAAAGCACTCACCGGTGACACTTAAACTTGCACTCCTTGCACTTGAGTCCGGAGCCGAACAGCATCTGCTTGTCGCAGTAGTCGCAGGTTGCGATCATGTTGAAGGTCTTGGTGAAGCGGTGCGCGATGTCGTGCGCCATGCAGCCGCTCACCGTGGGCGTGCGCGGGGAGCGCGGCGCGCCCGCCGGGGGCAGCGGCTGGGATACCACACCATATATCATTATTAAAGTAAACACTTTTTTTTTTTTTTATACCACGACGGTGGCAACAAGGCACACGGCCCACCTGATGGTAAGTGGTTACCGTGGCCTATGGACGCTTGCAACACCAGGGGCATCGCTTACGCGTTGCCGACCCTTCAAAAACCATTTTTATTATAACGCCTATATATTTTTATTAGTAACGCCTGTCGTGACTATAAACGCGACAGGTTGTGGGTTCGATTCCCACTCCAGGAAATGTTAAATTTAGTATTTTCATTTCTTGGGTTTGGTAACAAGGCAAAGCGCGGCGTTGAGTTCCGCCACTCAACACGCTATGCCTCAATTCGGCTGAAAGTGGGGAACGCAATTATTATACGAGAACGGAGTGTCTTAACACTAGGTTCTCTGGTTCCCTCTGTCTACCCTGCTATATACGGGATATAGCGTGAAGTTAAAAAAAAACAATTACCATACTAATATGCTATTGTTTTCGTATTTTTATATAAACATATACTAGTAGCCCTATTGACGTGTAAAATATACGTTGCCTAGTAACGTGTTCAACATATCACTTTGTACAAAAGTGTATGTCTAACATATGGTAGTAATTGATATTTATTTTTAATTTAATATCGTCAATGATGAGACCATCGTGACACAGTGTGGCAATGCCTGACTATAAAAGGTTGTGGGTTCGCTTCCCGATTGTTAACAATTCAACATAAAAAAATCAGGGTCTAAAATCCAAATAAATCTGTATTTAGTCAGTTATGTAATTTTTTCAGCTTGACGCACACACACTCCACATAGCAAAGTAATCAGAGAGAGCACAGTGTCAAGACACTCCATTCACCGTAGTTAAGGACTTTGCTTATTAAGTGACAGATAATTGGCATTAATCCTTAAATAATTTTAAATTAAAACTTACATTAGTATTATAATATCTAGGCGGCGGCGGATCCGGGTCGGGGTCGCGGGGGGACGCGGGCGGACTGCCCTCTGTGGTACACACGGCGGACGATTGACTATTGTCACTGGAAATTAAAATAATAATAAATAAAAAGATATTTATTCAAAAAATATTTTTGTACATGAGCAGCCGAGACTTTCCAGTAAGCAGTCAAAGACACTTGTGCTGGGAATGTCTCGTTTCTCCGTTGGCTTGCTAATAAAATGCATACATATAATATAATAGTAACAAATAAATATATTATTTGAAAGGGCAATTCAATACTCATAGACGTGTCACACACCAGCACTTGCAAGGTGATCCAAGGAATACATTGAAGTTAGTTCTATTTTTTCTTATAGCCATTTTTATTTTTATGCATGTTCTTCTTCTTCTTCTTTTAGTTCATGTTCATTATGCATGTTGAGTTTTATAATATATAGAAATTTTGAAGATGTAGGAAATGAACCCGTAGTATTCTAAACCCAAGCCAACTAACAAACGAATTATATACAGATATATGGCGTACGATGTCATTTAGCGTTATAAATTAATTTATTTTTGGAGAGAGAGAGTAGTCAGAGAGAATCTAGTGTCAACATCCCATTCGTTATTGTTCACTTGAATTTAAGACATTACGTGTCAACTGTCGGAACTCAACGCCGCGCTTTGTCTCACTAAAGAGAAGAAATGAAAATAATTTTAAATACAATAATTCATCAGTGGGTATCCACAATCAGTCGCGTATACAGTCAAACAATATCCCATTGCACAATAAATGGACTTAATTTCTTTAGTTCTTAAATATAATTATACAAGATTTTAAGAATCATAAGCTTCTCGATTCTAAATACCTTAAATCAGATGCATCAGGTTTGACAGACAGCTGTGATTCATGTGACCTGGACTTAGTGAGAGCGGCTGGAGCTGGGAGGTGGACGTTCTGCTTACGTTTATTTATTGGAGTGGTGGGTGATTTACCACCGGCTAGAAAGGAAGAAATGGAATGCGTGACATATTGGTATATATTTTAATATAAATTAGAATTTTTTTTGTACGAAATATTAATTATTATTTTTTATAAAGAGCAAAAAGTCGCCTTAGACATTAAATGGACCTTAGTAGAAGAACGATTCGAACCCGCGACTATAACTCATCCAAACGCTTTGCCCAATTAAGATTCTTATCACTTAAATGAATTCCATAAGGCGAGAGATCGAATCCTACTACGTTAATATTTTTTCTTTTTTTTTTTAACTTCACGTTGTATCCCGAATATAGCAGGGTCGGCAGAGGGAACTGAGAACCTAGTATTAAGACACTCCGTTCTCTTTTAACAAATCCGTTCCCCACGATAAATATTTTATGTTTATATATAACCATATTTCTAATATTAACGTTTTAAAATATGTTACATTTATTTAAAAATACCCACGTTTCTTATGATTAGAGTTTCGGTCGTCTCTAGCCCTGGGCGATCCCCTCCCGTGCCTCTCCCACGAGTCCCAGTATAGAGGCAGTTCAGCTGCACCATCTCCTCGAGCTAGGGCCTCTGTAAATATATTTATATATCTTTTTATATCCGTACCAGGCGTTAATAAGTTGATGAATCGAAAATGCATATGTTCAGGATAACCTTTTTTAAGTACAAATAGTTTTTTACACTAAAAGTATTTGTTTTGCTGGATTTAGTAATTTATTCATCTTATAAATAAGACAATCCGAATATCTATTATTATTTAACAAATTTAATTAATATTCATGTCGAATTATCAACCTGTTCATATAGTTTGGCTCATTATGGTACATTTTACGATATTAATATTCAGTTAGTAGTGATGGAAAATAAAATATCAAATCATATGTTAAATTAATGCGCTCTGCATATTACAAAATTTCTTTTTATGTTACGTGTAAAACAAAAAAAAATATTCACTTCTCTTGGAACTTGTTGGGAATACGACAATGTAATAGAAAATCACAAATGCAGTAAGAAAAAAAAAATTCCATTATATTAAGTCCTAGGCTTAACATGAGTAAGGAACTTATGGAAACTATGTACGTAGTCATAAAGGTCAAGATGTACGTAGTATTGAAAACAAAGTGCAATTTATTGAAGAATGTAATAGTTAGCTTAAGATAAAACCATTTATGTACCCGAATGAAAAAAGAACCCCCAATAGAAAAAGCATACCAGTATAACTCCTGAGCCTCTGCATCGCCCGGCACAGCCGTCTGACCTCCTCATCTCTCGCTCCACACAGCATCGCCCGTAATTCATGTTCGGATCGCTCACGCAGGGTCTCCAGTGACGATACTCGGCATAATACAGCCTAGAGAGTTAAATGTATTTAAATTAAACTTTGATTACTATAATTTTAAACCATTATTTAGCATATATTCAAAAACACATTTTAGAAACTCCGAGGATTCAAACAACTTAAATATTCGTGTTACCTTTTTTTTTTTTTTATGGATAACGGATGGCAAACGAGCAGAAGGACCACCTGATGGTAAGTGGATACCTTCGCCCATGAACATCTACAACACCAGAGATGTTGTAGATGCGTTGCCAACCTAGAGGATACAGATGGAAGAGGAGGACAATGTAGTATTCCGTTCTCGGATCCACCACATTTTGGGGAAAGGTTGGGTGGGAATGGGAAAACCTGGCTTACATGCCATCGAACCGGAACACATCATAAGATATTTGGCGGTTCGTCTTTGACATGATAGTGGTCGCGAGCCAGACGGAGGACGAACCTCCTACCACCAAAGTATGTAAATATATATTTATAATATTTATTTAGTCAACTAGCGCCGCAGTGGCTGGGTCTAGCGCTAGGTCTGAGCGGTCGACGCTCCGGGGATCAATAGTCTGGAATCAAGTTGGGCGGGCTCACCGTATTATTAAACGTAGTTTAACTACTTACCTGTGGTTATCAAAAATTAGTTATTAACCCTTAACTTGGTAAGGTACATTAGACTGTACATACATTTC
>JAKGSA010002761.1:0-13606 GCA_033558755.1 Philaethria dido
TTATGTATGCCTCATAACTTTTTATTGATGTGCTGTATAACTTTTTTTATATGATAGCTAGTGGTTCTAATATATCCCTATTTAAATTGATTTAAAATCTGACAAGTATATTTTGGAGTTATTCATAGTATTGTTATTTTTAATGGACATTATCCAAAGTCAGTTCTTTTTGTTAAAATCTTTATTATAATAAATATGTATGATGAGTAATTATATTTTAATCCTTTCTATTAATATATTATTAATTAAACACTTGCGTAAATATATCCTAGAATATACTTACTACTTGTGTGTGTTTAACAATAATGAGATATACCTTGTTAAGCTTATCCTCTAAGGAATTAAACCTGAGCTACCTGAAATCTTCACCTTGCATTGGACTTGTCCTGTAGATGTTTTAGAAATTATTTTTACAGGGATTTACTTTGCACATTTCATGTTAAGTTATATCAAATGACACCCTTTAGTTAAGTAAATATGGAATATCATAAAGGCTATAATAATTTTTAAAAACTCTTGCTGTTATAAGAAAAATAAAAACAATAAATCCTCATGGGAATTTTTAAACAGCTGGTTTATAAATGACTTAGGTAATTAATACTTATTATATTATAACAAAAAATATCTTAATAACATTGTGATTGATTAACATGTTTTTAATCTTTTCTTGCCTCATTTTTTGCTTAATCTATTACATTCTGTTATTACAAATATAATATTAATAATTAATATTTTTTAGGCGACTTGGATAGGCAGTTAATGTTTTATTTTTAAATCATTTTATTAACAAAAGTATGCTAAATAATATTTTTTTACTAGATTTACCAGTCTCATAATTCTTACTGTGCAAGAGTGGCATAATTTTTACTTTAAAATTAAACCAAATAGTCATATATGGTGTTATTTATTAAGGTGTATGGTGCATTGAAAGCTATGTGAAATATATGAGCTGTAGATTAACTGTAAGGTATATGATACTGTATATATATTGTTATAACAAACGGTCTCTATGTACCTTTAATTGAAATCTCTACATTGAATAGTTGGCTCAAATTTTATTTTGATTCTACAAGAGTTACATTTTTTATATAATATGTAAAATAGGTAAAGGCAGAACAGGATTAAAGATTTCATACACATGCTCTAAAAAATAACTATAATTCTTATTTCTTGCAACAACTAATAAATATTTAAATTTAATTTAAATATTTATGATTACTTGCAACTTTTTAAGGATTTTAGTTATCAAAATTAATTTGACCTAAAATATGCTATAAACAAGTTATTTATTAGGTTATCTAACAGCACATAGAGTGAAAGTGTTATTTCTTAAAATATTATTTTATATGAAACATTTGTGTATAAATCAATTGCATATCTTCATTCTTCACATATACCATTATATGAAATGCCACTCCAGGAAATGTTAGTATTTTCATTTTCTGGGTTTGGTAATAAGGCAAAGCGCGGCGTTGAGTTCCGCCACTCAGCACGCAATACCTCAATTCGGCGGAAAGTGGGGAACAAAATTGTTGTAAGAGAACGGAGTGTAACACTTAAGTGTGACACTAGGTTCTCAGGTTCCCTCTGTCTACACTGCTATATGCGGGTTACAGCGTGACGAACTTACTTCAAATATTTATTTTTGTTGGCTTTAATAATTGTGAGACAATACTATGTGTCAATTTTTCAATGATTTAACAATATTATTTTTTGATTACAATCGTTTCGGAGCACTTAATAATAAAGCACATAACTTTCATTGGTTGTAATATTGATTTTGTTAAAAACATATGATTTTATGAAAGACGAGTTTCAGAAAATTTTACCATATCAACAAATATTGCATTGCAAATATTGAACTTTTTTACAATTTATGCTTGGTATAATATACCTGTTCCGTAATAAGCTGGAAGATTAAAAAATCTAATATATAATTTAATAATATGAAAAACGTAATTGATATTTTTGATTTTTTAACCTTTTGAAGTAATTAGATATTTTTATGTCAGCATTACATTTTTTTCATTCTCAATTTAAAAGTGTTGCCATTTTTTAATATTTAAGTAATTTGGGTATAAAAACATAAATTTTTAATTTTATTTTTTGATAAATATATTTTTTGTTTTGAAACAAATTAAATATTTGCTAACTAATGCATACTTTTGATTATTTTTTTTAACAATGTTCATTAATGTTTCTCCAGGCTTCCTACCAGCCCGATAAGAAAACTTTGTCTATTGCCTTTAGTGAGTTTCAATATATTTTCGACTAACATGCTATTTAATACATACATACATAGCTTCACGCTGTATCTTACATATAGCAGGGTAGACAGAGGGCTCCGTTCCCCACCTTCCGCTGAATTGAGGCATTGCGTACTGAGTGGCGGAACTCAACGCCGATGCTATTTAATGTTATATAGTACTAATTTGTGACTCTTAGTAATAATATATTGTATAATTATTTCTACTTCTTTACTATACTATAAACTTACTACTATGTGAATTATTATAATCATTAAAACTTATGAGGTAATATAATCAAAGGTCATACAAAAAATCTATGTTTTTATAATATGTACGTATGTAAAAACTTGATCTCCGGTTAGTTAAGTAATTAATACGAACATATAACTGAGTTTCCTTTTAAGACTTTGACTTTAGTAATAAAAAACACTTGGACATGTGTAATGCAACTTTAGGTTGTGTTTAATAATATCGACGAGAAAGTACCAATTTGGCGGAAAGTGGGGCAACGGAGTATCTTAACACTAGGTTCTCAGGTTCCCTCTGCCTACCCTGCTATGTGCGGGACACAGCGAGAAGCCAAAAAAAAGTACCAATACCTCCTAACTGACATTTATAATAAATTCCTTTTTTTTATTTTTATCATTTTAAGTGCTCTGTTAGCATGTTTTAGTAAAATCTCCCTAGTATAGTTTTAGTTGCAACGGCATAAAATAAAAAAGGCAAAAGTCTCGCAACTAACTAACATGTCTAAACGTCATTTAAAAAGATAAAAATAGAAAAAGTGAATTTGTTATAAATGTCAGTTAGGACGTATTGGCACTTCAACGTCGATATCAATACATGTCGGCTGTGAGTCCAGAATTTAAACTTCTCTTTCACGCATTATTTTATAAAACAGATAGAATATAGAAACAAATAATGTACATAATTTGATATCTTCCCCTCATATAAAAGAAACTATTTTATTCGGAATTTCGTAGAATTTATTCTTTGAGCCTTATCAGTTATATTATTAAAAATATATGTATAAAAATAAAAAGTATCTTTATTAATATATTTGGTAACAAGGCAAAGCGCGGCGTTGAGTTCCGCCACTCAATACGCAGTGCCTCAATCTGGCGGAAAGTGGGGAACGGATTTGTTGAAAGAGAACAGAATGTCTTGACACTAGGTTCTCAGGTCCCTCTGCCTACCCTACTATATGCAGGATACAGAGTGAAGTTAAAAGAAAAAAAAAATAATATAAACGTCATTGAATTTGTTGTACTTGTTACAAAATGTACAGAAATTTGTAATTCGCATAGAAGAAACTTTAGCATTCTATGGATACACAGCGCGGGTTCGAACCCATTGCGTTGTAGGAAATGGGCGTCAGAGCAGCATTTGGAGCTTACGAACCAAATGTAAGCTTAAGGGTCCCTTTTAATTAGCACAAACGCTCGTCTTCACTGTCCACACTCCGTCCCCTCTCTACTTAGCTATTTTTTTTATAATAACATTAATTTAATAAATTAAGGTGTTTAATACCAAGTAAAAGAAATAGAACTAAACTAATAAGAGATAAATAATTTAAACGAACCGGTTCCTACGAATGCCCTAATAAGTACTTTATCAATATATTAGATGAAGGTTAGTAAGCGAGCTTGCACTTGTATTCCTTTATAGCATCTAGTTTTTAAGGCCGAGCCGTCTCGAACACTGTCCTTTTGTGTTTGACCTCAAATCTGACTTCGTTAGTCAACATCTATTTTCAACGATACAAGTTAATCATGACGCGCGATCGTATTATGGTATTTTATATTTTCTTTTTTAACCTTTATACTTTTTCTGCTTTGTTAGAGACAGGCTGAGAGATTTTTAAAAATATACAACAAACCTACCTACCTAACTTCACGCTTTATCCCTAGCGGGGTAGTCAGAGAGAAAGGAGCGCCAAACGCTACGGTCCCTGCTTACCTCTTTCGCCTCGTCCACAATTATTAACCTCTTCATGCATGCCCTCCGGGCGGTCCTCATACTTTTTACGTGACCTTTTTACGTATCTTTTATACTGTGTTCTCGAAGGTCAACCGAGGTCTCCTCTTACCTCTCTTGCCGCACACCTTTGCTTCATATTTCTTTCTCATCATACAATAAACATAAATAATAAAAACCAAGACTGCATTTTCTATCAGAGTAGGAAAAAAAGCAGCTTTTTATCTCGTAAGCAGCACTTTATCTCGCATAGTAAGGTCGTCTGAGGGTACCTACTGTTAAAATACTTAGCTCACCGCTTTCTACCCGAATTTAAAAAGTTATGTGTTAAGCGGCGAAACTCAACGCCGCGCTTTGTCTTACCAGAGTGAATAAATAAAAAAATATCATACCTCGAGTGGCAATCGAACCTACGACCTTATATCATCGCATTTACAGTTAAAATGAAAAAAATATTTTAAATAAAAATATTTGCCTTCAAACTCGCAAACTTCGTGTTCAATGACACACATTACCATAACTATCTCCATACACTGTCTGTACATGACGCGAAAATTCTTTAACGTTAATTAAATTTTTGTTTATACCTTGTTTTATAATGTCTTGTTAGATATGCTTATACTACATTAGTATATATTTATTTTTTTAACATCCAGGTGACCTGCAATCTGCCCAGGCATTTAGCTGGTGGTTTGTATTAATAACAAAGAGGCATTAATGGTATACGCTCAGTGGCGTATGCACGTATACTTTAGTAATCTTCTATGAGATCTTATTCTAGGACATTAATAATAAGTATATTATAATATTAGATCATACGACTTGTATCATTTAAATATTCAATAGAAATATAAGTACTGACTTTGTATCATGCAATTTAATATAAAAGAACAATATTTTTTTCTGTTCACATATGTTTCTCAGATTACGAACATTCCATCCTACATTTTTCCATTTATAATCGTTTTGAATTGTTTATTCATAATTACAACACATGCTTTATAGGTTACGATTCTTTATGAATCCTACTAATAGCTATTTTTAGGAAATGCGGAAGTTTATAGGGATGACGTATGGAAAACTATTAAATGAATTTAAATTAAAAAACTACGAAATATTGATATATATATATGTGTGTGTGTGTATTTTGGCCATGATATAATGATAAGTATCTAGTACTTTTACAATATATGTTGATTTGAAATGATTCCAAGTATTCGAAAAATATATAAATAATTTTTGCAACTGCAAATTTAATGCAGGTTCATATATTAAACGTTATATTATATCGTAGTCACATCATGAATCATCATAAGTAATTATCTTTATAAGATTAAGCGTTATCTCATATCGTAGTAACAGCGTCAAAAAAGGCAATTAATACCGTTTTAACTTTAATAATGTCATACTAAATTCATTAAAAATGAGGTGATAAAGATATGTTTGGTGAATTATTTATTATTTGCTAGTCGCTAACACTGTCAAGAACAATTCCAGCATTACATTTCATACGTACATACATAGCTTCACGCCGTATCCCGCATATAACAGGGTAGGCAGAGGGAACCTAGTGTAAAGACACTCCGTTCCCCACTTTCCGCCGAATTAAGGCATTGCGTGATATGTGGCGGAACTCAACGCCGCGCTTTGCCTTGCTTTAAATGTATGAATTCCAGCATTAAACGTAAATGATAAGACGCCATATAATCCATCTTCCCCTATTTGTATCTAAATGGTTCTAAACAAAATATTTTAGGATATCAACATGACAGAAAATTGTGACAAAAAAGACTAACAAAGAAACAATTATACACGTACCGTATGATTTATAACTAAAATTCTTGACGCGTTTCTACGCGACTTGCTACTACTTGTACTTGCTTCTGCAAGTAAAATTTTATTAGATTTTTTTAGCCGCACAAAGCAGGGTAGGCAGAGGGAACCTGAGAACCTAGTGTCAAGACACTCTGTTCTCTTTCAAAAATTTCGTTCCCCAATTTTCGTCAAATTGTGACATTGCGTGCTGAGTGGCGGAATTCAACGCTACGCTTTATCTTGTTACCAAACCCATGAAATGAAAATACTAAACTTTACATTTCTTGAAATGGCAATCGAACCCACAACCTGTCGCGTTTTAGTCGCACACTTGTGCCTCGGCGCCACGACAGGCGTCGATATTACAATTGTACAAAAATATAATTTTGTACTGTAATACACATACATAAATCAATTAATTGGTTTTCAGAGTATGTTCTACATATTTTGTACTGTAAAAGTTCAAGCTTTTTGTATAACTTGAAATAATGATTTATATGAGAAAGCAGCAATTAAAACAAAAATTAAAGGTGTTTAGTTAATGAAATTTCTGAGATACCTTCCCTCGTGTAACATCAGCTTAAGTAATCTTGTGGAATTTTAATGGCACATTAAACACGTGAATTCAGTGAATTATCTACGTTTATTAAAAATACTTTGCAGACATTACAAATATTTTATTTAACTTATTTTCTTTGTAATATTACTATGATTTAAGTAGTTCTTGTATTTTTTATTTGATTGAATTTGTTGAAAGAGAATGGAATGTCTTTACACTAGGTTCTCTGGTTCCCTCTGCCTACCCCGCTATATGCGGGACACAGCGTGAGGTTAAAAAAATATATATATATTTGTACAAAGTATTTTGTAAGTTTTTCTTTTTTTTTTTGTATATATTGCGTTTTTTCTTTTTTTACTTTTTTTTACTTTTTCTACTTTTTACTTTTTCTTTTTTGTATATATTGCTTGGTCAACGAGTATTTGAATATCGCACTTAGTATAACTAGGAATCTGAAAATATACTCAGGTGTTTATTCAAAACCTATTTTATTTTTGTAGATCCAGTTCCTAATACCATATTTAGACCTATATTATACGTTAACATTTTTCAGGAGATGTTCTTCCTGTTTTTTCCTCTTTAAGCCTTCGACATGAAAGCGTTTAGCTTTAATTTCTTACTAATATTCCAAGTTCTCTTTGAGCATTTAGAAATTATTACAATATTATACACCAACTATTATGACTAAAGGGCCGAAATTCCATGTATTGCCATGCGGAAATCATTTCATGTATGTAATTTGATATATGTGTAACAATGTCACTTCACACACCAAATATTGACTATTAACTAGGTATATCATGTGTCCCAAATTACAGAAACAATTACGGATAATTCCACTTGGTTGATTAAGGAATCTTGGGGAAATTGTAAATATATACAAGGAATAGTGCATTTAAACTCCATTGAATATATTTCTATTTATTTAACATTATTAAAGTGTTATTCACATACTTTATAAAAAAAATCTTTTATATAAAATTTGAACGTAGCGTAAGTATCTCTATAGAGAGATTTTTGATATCCTAAAATTATTTCTAAGGACAATCGTTTTGACTAGAATACTATTTAATAAAATATGTTTCACACATTTTTGAAGTTATGATGATTAGCATAAGAAAAACTCCTTGGAAACCGTCTAATGATTTTGACCACTAAGAGGATTAGTATAGTCAAAGCGCAACAATTTATAAAAATATTTCTACAGGGATGTTAACAATTTCTTATTCTTTTCTTTTCACTATATCCCGCATATAGCAGGGTTGGCAGAGGGTACCAGAGAACCTAGTATTAAGACAGTTCTCTTTCAACATTTCCGTTCCACACTTTCCGCCAAACTGAAGCATTTCGTGCTGAGTGGCTCAACGCCCCGCATTGCCTTGTTACCAAAGCGAGGAAATGAAAATACTAAATATTGTTTAATATTTTCATTTTTTGAATGGGAAACGAATCTGTCGCATTTACAGTCGCCCGCTTGTGCCTCTGCGCCACGACAGATCTAAAATCAATAACGAATTGTGATAACCGTATAAGATTTTCTACGAAGCTAGATAGAATTTAATTATCAAAATGTTTGAATGAATGAATGAATTGAAAATGGAATGAATACGGAAAAATAGACATATTACCAGATTTTTCTCTCCGCTAAAATACGTGATGGTAATAATCTCGATTAAGACGCGATTATTTATAACATTTATTCATTAGTAATATGTCATATGTCATATTTATGTTGTAAAACAACATAAAGATGATTACTAGTCAATAATTATTTCAACATATGATGTTTTATTAAATTGTCATTTATATATAATGAGAATGTAACTATATTACATACTAGCTTTCCGCCCGCGGCTTCGCCCGCGTGAAATTCGTTATATCGCGCGACATGGTGAGGAGTAGCCATTTGTCAAAGGTTTTGATTTGGTTAAGTGGTTTATGTGTGAAAGTTGTAAACAATTGAACAATTTTACATGATTTTATGTTTGACAATAAGGAACTTCCATACAAACTTTCATCCCCTATTTCAATCCCTCCACCACTCGTTTCGCGATAAAAACTATCCTATATCCTTTCTCAAGTTCAGTTGTATCTTCTTACCGAATTTCATCAAAATCGGTTCAGTGGTTTAAGCGTGAAAGCGTAACAGACAGAGTTACTTTCGAATTTATAATATTAGTAAGGATATAGTACATTACGTAGACGACGAAGCTTTGTATGGCTTTGCTTAAATCAAATTCTATCGCAAGCATAAATATGCAATCGGGTTCAATATTAAGAATTTGCATGTGTGTTAACTTAGCCGATAAAATAATTGAGATGTAAATGGGTACCAACTTCAATAGATAATAGATAAAAATATTTTTAGTAAATAAGCAAGTTGAAGTTTAGAGTTTGACTTGGATATATAAAGTTGCACGTTGCTATGGCAACGAATAGTTTACGTACATATCAACGGATTTATCAATCTAAATAAATTCACCGTGACTGACTGACAATTGTCAAATACGACGTGTAAGTGGCAAAAGTGTTTTATGTAGGTAACGATAACCGTATTTTCAATTTTACAACTTGACAAAGATAAATAACACTTTCTATAAGATATATTACAGCATTTCCAAAGGAAAGTGGAGGCGTAATCGCCTTCGCAACACATAATAATCTATTGCGATATGTTTATTATTAAACGGGAAAAAGAAATATACTTATGTTATATATTAGGATTGAGGAAAAATATATATTATGTTATATATGAATAGATGCTAACGTTAATATTATTGGTGGTGTATTTATTTTTACCTTAACAAGCGTTTTTAAGCGGAATCATCTAAATTTAGATGATATGTAGTTGTTCTTTTTTAACTATATAAATTATTTCAAAAAGGAAATCGAAAGGATTTTTTTTTCTCATTATCTCCTAGTAAGAATATTACGTATTCATAGCATATATGAACAATGAACATATTGTGGCTAAGAAACATAAATTGTGTGCAAATTTTTAAGCAAACTGACAACAAAGAAATAAATAATAGGTCTTTAATATAGGTTTTTTTAACTAACACCTCTAATATGGGGATCGGAGACCTTATTTTCATAGTTTTTATTTTTACTATTTTGATTTTATATATTTAAAGTTGAAAATTCTAATAGGTCAGTGTTAAGCGTTGGACGATTTTCTTACATAGATCTAGACTCTGATAGAGAGATAAAATATGAGTGAGGTTAATAACAATATTGTAAAGCTACTCTCCAAAATAAAATAAAATTAATTTTGATATTCTTGTTATTTATTGTCACAGCGTAAATAGATGAGAATTAAAATATACCTATATTCTCCTTTAAATTATTAAACTGCAACATTAAATCTTAATATAAATACGTGAAGTAAAAAAAAAAACTTTGTATCCGAATAACTTTTTACGAAAATTAATGCGGACGGAGGTGCATGAAATTTGGTACACTTATAGTGTCTATAAAGAGAAGAAGTGTAGAATACTAATATATTTTTTTTTTTAAAATAATGTCTAAAAAGTATATTAAATTAATAAAATAAATGGTACACATACTACTATGGTTTGACATCCATGTTTATACAAAGTGACATATTATACATTATTAAACACAACTGCAAGTTGTTAACGCGTGTCAACGGGACGCTAGATATCAAGACATCTCAACACACTAAGTCTACATATTTAATATTCGCTATAAGATTCAAGTCTCTATAACTACCGACTACAACATTGACTGGGCGACCGTAACTTTCACCGTAAATGAAGTTCGAGGCAAACCGGCCTTTAAAGTTGAGAGTACAAGGTTTCGTTTTACGCACATCTGAGGTGTACGGAAGTAGAAAGTAGATGGATTTAAAAAACAGGGAAGTGTATAATATGTTTAATTATTATTCAAATATATATTTTGTTTGTAATAAGTAATGTGACTATTTACTTGCTTCCATGTGTATTTTTTTTATGTTATGCGAATGCGAACACGAGTATCGATGTAGAATGCATCGATATAGACTGTAAAATAGTGATGATCTAGAAAATATTATAAATAATAAGATTTGTGTGTTAAGTTTTAGAGTAAATAAATAATTGAATAAAGTACTTATCGACGACGAACGTTTTGAATTTTAATCTATGCGTAAATATGAGTAAAATATTTTATAAATTTTAATGTAATATTGAGTGTCGGTGTGGAACGAATAAGTTTTCCTTTATGACATAGTCGAATTCTATGTAAAGATGAGGTCCATAAAAGTATCACTTTGTCCAGTGTCTCAGAGCGTATATCTAAATACATTTTTGCGTAAATAAAAAAGATTAATATACACTTTGCGAAGGCAACTCTTTTTTTACGCATTAAGGTTACTAGTTTTATAAATTTAATATATATTTCCTAATGCTATTATTGTAAAAAATATAACCATTCTGTACTTCTTCCTCATAGATAAGAGCCAAAATTACAAACTCTTCCTTTTACTGTATTAATAAGTACTAGTGTTCCCGTCGACGCGTTAACAACGCGTTTCCTTTTGCAGCGTATAAGTAATATGTCACTTTATATAAACATGGACGCCAAAAACCTGGTAGTTTGTGTCATATTTATTATAAATATACCTTTTATGCATTATTAAAAAGAAAACAATTCTGCATTCCTCCATATAAACTATAATATAAGTATGCCAAATTTCATACTCCTCCAAGGTATACAGTTTTGCTTCTTTAGTTTGCTTCACGTATTAATATATAGATAATAATACCTAAAAACATACATGGATTATTTATTTTACATATATTATGAATAAATAAAGGAATATGACCTTACTGATTTTTTTAATGGATACTATAATGTTATATGATAAGATTTAAAATTAATATTAGCTACCTTTAGCGGCCGAATTAAAATTTACATTAGATGTCATTATAATTTTTTTTATATGTTTCTTGTGTCTCCAGAAAGTAAGTAACAGCTTAAATTTTTTTATCCCATAGTAGGTTAGACGAAGGGACCAAGTGATAAGACCACTTCGTACAATATTCCTTCTGCGCCACGAAGCCTCATTATCAACAATTTTTTTATATTATGATGATGATGTGTGTATATAAAAGTCATTCTTTTCAATTGTTATGAATTTTGAAGATAGTGTATATGTACTTAAAATCTTGTATATGTTAAAAAATATCGATTTCAAAATATAGACATTTCAAATACTTGTATTGTACTTGTAAAAGGCAAAGCGCGGTGTTAAGTTCCGCAACTCAGCACACAATGCCTCAAAATCAGGCGAAAAGTGGGTAACCGAAAGAGAACGGAGTGTCTTAACACTAAGGTCTTAGGTTCCCTCTGCCTACCCTCCTATATGCGGGATACAGTGTGAAGCTAAAAAAAAGTATGAGGCTATCGTTTCGCAGTGGCACAGAGTTTGAATGTAAAAACGATCGGTTCTGTTATCGTATTTTAATTGATCGGTCCTATCTTTATATGAATACGTGAAGCAAAAACTTTGTAGCCCTTTTTAGGAAAATTATGCGGATGGAGAAGCATGAAACTTGACACACTTATAGTTTATATAGAGAAGGAGTGCAGAATGCTTATATATTTTTTTTAAATAATGCATAAAAAGTATATTAAATTAATAAAATAATGTCACACTACCATGGTTTGACATCCATGTTTATATAAAGTGACATATACATTGCTAAAGACAACGCGGTTAGGGGACACTAGTCTATAAAAATATGATAACAGAAAAAAGCTAAAGTACGTTAAAAAACAAAAAAAATGCCACCTAAAAAAAAGAGGAGGTTCTCATTTTGACTGTATTTTTTACGTGTGTAAATTTTTTATATGTGCATAACTTTTACTGGGTGAACCGACTTTGATGATTTTATTATATAATAGCTAGGCGCTTCTGATGTGGCCATTTAAATTTAGTTAAGAAGTAACAAATAGTTTTTGAGATATTCGTAGTAATGTTACTTTTTATACGTACTCAGTTTTCATTTATCTTAAATATGTCAGTTACAATGATATATTTAGAGGGTGTAAAAAATAAATTTATATTATACATATATACTTGGCGGTAAATTCTGTCACGAACCACGTTTCCTAGGTTACGTTATTTTGTCTTAGAGGAAGATATAAAGAAAGATTATATTTATTTTTGGTTACTAATAGACTTGAAAAGGATTAAATAAAACAAGTTTCAATACATTACTTAAACAAGGTTATATTGCTGACGTAATATAAATTGATGAACGAAGAAATAATATATAGATATACTAAAAGTGCATTCTGGTAGTCAGTGATTTTATCGAAACATTTGAAGGTCGCTATTAGATTTTTGCACGAGATTGTGATTGTTAGTTAAATAAATAAAGAGGTAAAAATAGCTTCTAACTTTATTATGCACGCCAATCAAAGAATCCAGTGTCCAATTCTCCGTTCGCCAATTTTTGCTCAAATTCGAAACATTGCGTGTTAAGTGATGGAACTGAATGACGCATTTTGTTTTATTAGAGCGGAGAAATAAAAATTAATAAATAGTCATATTTCTATAGACACTATCGTGGCACAGTGAGACAGTGTTTGGCTATAAACGCGATGGTTTGACTCCCACTGGACAATGATTAAAGATAAATTATTTTTATATACCCGCTCTGGTAAGTAAAGTGTGGTTTTCAGTATTGCTATCCTTCGGGCAATGTCTCGTTTTTCGATGAAAAGTGGAGAACTAGGTCCTGTCAGTCAGATTCGTCCAGAATATTTTTTTAATAAAACAAATATTAAAACTGTGACAAACGACTAAGTTGTGATTTTTTATGCTACAAAAATGAATAAAAATTATTTATTTTTATTTAGGTAAAGTTTCATGATATGATACGAGGTGTGTTCAAAAAGTAAGGTGACTGTGAAATTTGGCGGGCAACGTACTTTCGATTATCGATTTTTTTCTGTTGGTACACTCTTCCCGAACATCTGTACCAAGTTTCAAGTGTAT
>JAKGSA010002762.1:0-13581 GCA_033558755.1 Philaethria dido
GGGGCCGAGCTTAAAGAGCTCTGACCCTGGCTTGGCCTCCTCGGGAGGAGGACCATCAACTTAGAACTGCAGTGTCACAGGGGCGCCTCCTGCGAGGCCGAACCTCGGCTTGCGAACACTGCTTGTAGTGGGGGACTTTGCTTTCGCTCGGCCCGAGCTTAAGCCTACTGGGTAGGGAGTTTGATGCCCTGTTGGATTTTAGTGGCTTGACCCGGTCGCACCGAGGCGTGATCGAGCCGTAGGAAAGTAAGGACCTCGTCTCCACCGGCGGGGACGGTGTTTGTGTCGTGTGCGTCTGCGAGTGTGTTGGATCCTACCTGTATGTTGCGGATCGTTCGCGAGAGTAATGGCGTCAGCTTCTTCTGTTGAGGCCTACGGGGCTCCCTCATTACACAATATATAAGTAGCTACAAAAAAACTAAGCTACAAGAAAACTATTCTAATTTAACTATCACGCGTATTAAAAAAAGATTAAATAATAAAAACAATAACAATTGGAGACGCGACGTTGCCAATTTCAAGGACACGACTATATACAAAAAAAATCAAAATAGAAATTCAAAATGACTTCAACTTAAATACTATTAAAAACAAAGTTATGCAAATTGATACCTTATTTGGATCAGCATATAAACTAATATTGTCATAAATGATGACATTTACAACATAATTTCCTATTTATACAACGCAAATATTTTCATAATATTTAACTATACGAATAATGCAACAATTCAAATATAAATAAATTAATAAATTATTATATATTTTTATAGTTGTTAATTACTTAGGGATAAAAAAGTAACTATAATTAAGTTGCTCACACATGTAAATCAATTCGCCCTATCTTTTTTTTACACATTATAAAGTATGATAGTAAGAAAGAGATGCCACGATTTTGAAGAAAGATCAGTTGCGTTTCGATAGTTTTCGTTATGATATAGTTTTCATATCATTGTAGAGTTGTCGTTCCGTTTTGTGTGTAGTTTTTCGATATCGGAATTGATAATTTAGAAATCGATATGTTATGATATAAGAGTCAAAATCGTTTTTAGTTACGTTTTGATATATCGGTCTCATCCCTTATTCCAACTCAAAGAAATAATAAATAAAATATAGTTAGTAATACACTCTTTTCATACAAAAAGTATTCTCCTTATGTGTACTGATTCATTTATTTTATTTCAAGTTTCATTTAATACTTTTAAGCTAAAAATCACCAATAAACAACAGAAGACATAACTTAAAACAGAAATGGCTGGTTATATTTTTTGTCTTCATGCATTAACATCATTTTGCAACATACGCATTCGTAGTTTTTATCCAGATTCCAGTTTCGCAATTCGTCAAAGGTGTACTTGATAAGTTGCCACATACCAATATTACTAATTCGTTGCTGAGCAAATGGCAACTGTAGGTTCATGACGGCATTGAGCTGTCACATTTTTGATCGAATGAATTTTTGATATAAAGTAGCTTCGTTTTCACAAATAAAATAATAAAATGGCTAAGAAAACCTATGATCTGTTATTCAAACTTCTTCTTATTGGTGATTCTGGCGTCGGTAAAACGTGTATATTGTTCAGATTCTCAGATAACCACTTCACAACGACATTTATTTCAACTATTGGTATGAAACTAAACCATCTATATATTTTATTTTCGTGCTGACTTATATCGACATCAGCATTTAATTTTAAAAAGAGAAATATGTTTAGTGTTACATCTAACTCATCATTTATTTTACTTGTATAGTTTAGGTTACTGTTTTTACTTGTTCCGTTTATTTTTCATTATTCACCATTTTACCCACGTCTAAATGTAGTTAGGTATAATTTTGTGGCCTATAACGACATTAGGCCCAAAAAAAGAGATTCAAATAATTAATTTGTTCGTTCTTGTTATTCTCATATTTTATATTGTACATACAGGTATAGATTTCAAAATCAAAACAGTTGAACTTCGTGGAAAGAAAATCAAATTACAAATATGGGACACAGCTGGCCAGGAGAGATTCCACACAATCACCACATCTTACTACCGTGGTGCTATGGGGATAATGTTAGTTTATGATATAACAAATGAAAAAACATTTGATGATATTGTCAAGTGGTTAAGAAACATAGATGAGGTAGGTATTGTAAAAATATTATAATTATTTACACAGTATTGGATGATACTACATTTAATATATCTCTTACAGCATGCTAATGAAGATGTTGAAAAGATGATATTAGGAAACAAGTGTGATATGGAAGAGAAACGAGTTGTCAGCAAAGAGAGGGGAGAAGCTGTAAGTCATTTTGTATTAAACTAATTTGCTTTATTAATTTCATTGAACAGTGTCATAATTCAACTACAACAAAAAAATGTGGTATAATTCTATTATTTGTATAATTTTTTTTATAACCAGTTACTTAAATGAACAATAAAATACTACAAAGCATGCAATAAACTTTTCATATTTATACTATATACACATTTCAAAGTTCATTTATAAAATTTTAAGAACTAAACAATTTAATATCTGTACATATATGAGTCTAATTTGCAAAAAATACTATAATTAATGTGAGTTATTAAACAACAAATGTGGAACAGTATACAATAATTAATGGCATTTACCATAATACTGGCTATATTTATCATTTTACACATTTGTTCTACTTTAGTCTCTATGAGACACTTAATTAGGTTTATATTTGTTAAAATGCTATATTTCCTGTCAACAATAATAATGTTAGGTCAATTAACTTTTCCTCTAAAAACAACTATTGAGCTTGTTTATTTTTTATCTAGAACTTTCTTCATATCAATATTTTATTGAGTAACAAAAATAAAAAAATATTTTAAAGTGATTGAAAAAAGACATAGAAAGTGAAATGTACTGTAATTTTATATATTTTTGGTAGCATTGGGTGTGGCCTTCAACATGTTTATATGATATCACTAATGTATATATAGTCAAGTTTATGCAAATCATCTGTTTGTTATGAAGTAACAATGTCTAGATTATGATAATATAATATTCATAGCTTACAATAATAATAAGTAGCTTCATGTTTTATAACAGAGAACCTAGTGTCAAGACACTCCTTCCGTCTTTGCCCAAATTTGAGACTTGCAAAGTGGGGGATCTCAAGGCCACACCTTGTTTTACCAGAGCGGAGATATCAAAATAATTTAAATATAATCATTATCCTGAATGGGAATCAAACCCATAACCAATTGTGTTTACAGCTACATGCTGTGCCACTATGTCACAATAGCATGTAATTATCTACTTTTGCTCATAATTATTGTGTTTTAAAAAAAATTAAAAATTGTAAAATTGAATTTTATAGTCTTATAAAGAACTAGACAATGCAAAGAGATCATTTGTGATGAGTTTTTATTGAGCATATGTTTTTGGTGGATATTTGTATGTTGGTGCATTTGAATAGGGTTACATTCATTGACTTAAGGTTTTGGGTTCAATCTTTGTTTGGCATAATATCTATATCTGGCTAAATATTGAAAATATATGCTTTTCAAGGCAGGCATTTTTAAGTTTAATTTTTATCTGTAAATTCTGTTTTTATGTTATTTACATACTTTTTCATTCTTTTTAAATATATATATATATATATATATATATATGTAAGTTGGTCGTTTCACTGAACATGAAGTGTCTCTGTCATTGTTCATAAGATCGCTATTTTAGTACGGCATCCGCTTCATGGAGACGTCGGCCAGTCCAACATCAACATCGGAAAGCCGCGCGTTCTCCGGAGCTGGCGGAGGCCACCATCCTGGACAAGTCGGGGCGCGAGGCCGACGCCGACCTCGCGCGCGCATCGCCGTGGAGCGCCGGCCCTCGCGCGCGCCGCCCGCACGCGCCTGCTGCTCCTAGGCGCGCTTTGGCCATCTCTGTATTACATAACCCTTCGATGTAGATATCTTATGTATTGTTTGTTCGAACAAGCGTCGCTTCTATTATACTCGTATACCATACGCGTCATAATAAACTTATAATTCGTCTCACCCAACAAATGTTCGGTGGTGACCTTATTATTTATTTATAAAAGGTTTTATATTAATGAACATGTATGGTGACTGCCTATTGAATGATGAGGTCGTTAGCTTCTCCGGTACCCTCGGCCTGTGTCCCAGCACAGCTCGAAGGCGACGTGGATCTCTAGTTGTCATACTATGGCTTTTAACACCATAATGCAGCATCTTTATTCTGTACATAAGGGGACTGCGAACGCGGATAGAATAGTTATATTGTCTCCGAAAGAGTTCGTTTGTAACGCGTAAATGAAGGCATGCATTATGAAACGTAAAGTCGATGTCTGAACTCTTGGAAGCTGAGTGGTAATTCGTAATTCGTGCAATAACTCTCCACAACGACTGTCGACACAAATGTGTTCATGTATAACTATTGATCATATCGTCATACGTTCACATTTGCATCCTGAGCATGAAAGGACTTAACTTAAAAAATATCATAGAATCTTAGGCCTTTATTGTCTTTTGAATTTTTTTTGTGTTTTTAGTGAGGTCGCTTTCATGCTAAGACTGCGGTTTTAGGAGATCCTATCATTCTCATATTGCTTGTATCTCATAAATAATGTGTCACAAGTCTTATAGCAAACTTTGAATAAATAAAAAATGTTATACCAGCAATGCATATATATTACTTCTGAGAGCTGAACGTCTGTTCGGTGATTGTGAGGTCGTACACTTATTAATATAGTGTATGAACATAAATATACGTAAAAAATAACGGAAAATTGAACTAGTCAATGTTTGTTGTTAAGACTTGTGAAACTATTTACTCGCAATTCGTCGTAGAAACGTCATTTACCAAATTAGGCCGAGTTTGCGGTCAGCGGTTGTTTCGGTAGCTATGCATTACGAGCGACGCTCTGCCATTCTTTCTTCTTAAGCTTGTACTTACGGCACCGTGTTTAAATACCTTACACTATTATTAATAGTCTAATTTAGTAAAGCGAACACTCCCGGGCAGTAACAGTAGTGAAGCACTGGCAGCCTACAATAGGAACCAGTACTTATGCTTGCCTTGCGTTTACTCTTAATGAGGTCCCCGAGATTTACTAAATTACACTAAAAATATTTAGATAATTATTTAAGTATAGCATTATACACTTATTATGAACTTATACGTTGGTTATAAATAATACATTTATTTTATCGTGGTGTATGTGTCTCGTCGGTTTACCACTTTTATAAATAAGCATCTGGCATTGTATATTATGTTCATAATAAACAACCTATGGAAGACGATCGTTTCATTTTATCCTCCGTCCTAATGCTCCTAAAAATGATCCACTTGGTAGTTAGTAAACTATTTTATTTGTTTTTCTTCTACAAATGAGTACAGATACGACAACAAAAAACGCATTGCCGCTATTATCCAGCGCAGGTTATCGCGGGTCCACGGACCAGGTCCGTGGACGTTATCGACTCAAGCACCGTACTGTGCCGTAGCGATCATTTTATTTAGTCTTTAATTTTACTATATGCTTGGGAAGTACTATGCATTAAGTTTTCTTCAGTATTATCTTTATAGTGGACAAATATATAATCTGCGCCTCAGTATGCCGAGCCGCGGCCGGCGCAGGCATTTGGCGCCGCCTCATCAATAATGATTCAATATTCGGTTGAGTGAAGAATGGTTCCAAATGAATTTACGAATGACATATTATGGTATCGTAAAAGCGTCGGTGCGTGGTCGACTTGCACTGCGCCGGGTGCTCCCCAGAAGGCGCATGCGCTCCGTGACGCGTCGCACGGAGGCGGGCCGCGACGCGCGTGGCGGCCGAGAAGCGCCGACCTGCGCCTGCATCCTGCGGCGCCGGCCAGGTCTGCTCGCCACCGCTGCGCGCCGCGCTCACTGCGCGCTGCCTCGCCGACCGCTACCGCGTCGCGCGACGGCGCGCTGCGACACCTGCTCGACCTCGGCTGCCAAGCGGGTTGATGTTCGAGGACGCTGCACGTCGCCGCGCACTGCGCGCCGCCGCTGCGGGGCCGCGCCTACCTGCTGCGCGCGCCGACGACATTTGCAGCGCCGCCTCATGAGGCTCTGCTGCGACGACGACCCGCGGAAGAAAATCGCGCGCTGTGCACGTCTCCAGCGCGCCCGGCGACGAGCTGCCCGCCGCGCCGCCGCGCACGACGAGCGCCGCGCGCCTCTGCGCTGTTCAAACGGCCTCAACGCGATGCTGGACTCGGCCACGACGGCCGCCGCCATATGCCTGCTGTCCGACGACGTTGTGCTGCCTCGACAGGCGCCTGCGGCTGCTCAAACTTTACGACGACGTGTCGCTGGCGGGGCTTGCCTTTGCTGACGAGCGCGGCTGCTCAGCGCCTGCTACTTCGAGGGACCAGAACGCGGCAGCGCCGCGGTTCAGCGTCCACCAGCTTTGAGTGGCGGCGTGGGCGGCGTGGCGGCCGGAGCCTCGCGCGTGCGGCTGGCGTGACGGCGTTGCTGCGCGCCGCCGCGCCGCGCGCGCTGCACGTGTACGCGGGCACGCACGGCGTGGCGGCGGTGCGCGCGGGCGACGAGCGCCGGCCGCTGTGGCTGGGCGCGGGGCGGTTCCCGGTGCCGCGGTACCTGTGGACGGTGGTGCGGGAGCGCGCGTCGGGGCGCGGCGTGGCGCTGGTGGTGCTGAACGAGCCGCTGGTGGCGGTGAGCGAGATCCGCGAGGCGGTGTTCTGCGAGAGCGCGTGCGGGCGCGTGTCGTGGCTGCGCGCGCTGCGCCGCCACCGCAACTACGAGGTGCCGGCGCTGGGGCTCGCGTTCTGCTGCAGCGTGCGCGAGCTGGCGGCGGTGGTGCCCGAGGTGCCGCGCGCGCTCGTACCCGCCGCGCCCCTCGACGGCACCGACGATGACACTCTCCTGACCCACCTCTGAATGTTAGCTGTCGCGATTAGTTTGCCCCCCTTAAACCTCTTATTGATATTGCTATGACACTTATACATCAAAACAACAAGATTGTCTCTTGTATCCATGATGTATCAACTAAATCATGAAGTTCTTTGTCAAATAATTATATACGATATAAAATATAACGATAACTTGAGGATAAAATACGAAAACTGTTGAAAGGCAAGCAAAAGCCCTTCATTCATATTCATCGTTTCTATTTCTTACTCGCCACGAAAGAAAATGCTGACAGAGTACTGCAACTTGTGCTTAAATATTTCTGTATTTTTATTTTGAGAAAATCTTATTATGCTTCGTGATAAAACATTAACAGGACTAAGTACGTACGACGTAGTTTTTATAGGTTACTTATGCTCAGATAACGTTGTCGAAATGAAATATCTATTACTTTACTATAAAATAAGTTAAATTAAAAATTAATTTGTTTTTGCAATTTCGATACTTTACGTAGGGACCGCCTCCTTTCGTGCTACTTTGTTTGTTCTTTTGTACTTCTTTCGTGGTGCTTTTTTTATGTTATATTTTATTCCCATTTAACATATCGATATCTGAAATTGGTTCTCGATATCGATAAAAACTTCATATTCATATGTAACCATTACAACTAAAAAAAGAAATGGGCTATTGCTGTCACTACTACATTTAATTGTTAGGTATCGTAAGTGTCTATAAATAAAACAATATAAAAGACATATATTTTATTAAAAATAGTAATAAGTGTGTTCGAAGTCGCGCGCCTAGTCCTTCTCGGCGATGGCGGTGAGGTGTCTGTCGATGTCGGCCTCGCTGAGCACGCGGAAGGCGCGGTCGTGCGCGCTCACGACGCCCACCTCCAGCTCGGCCGCCTTGAAGTCGACGGCGAGCACGTGCGAGAGGCACGACACGGCCAGCTGCACGGCGTCGTGCTGCGCCAGCGACGCGCGCTTCTTGAGCTTCTTCTCGAGGTAGGCGGCCGCGTCCGTGGCCTTGGCGCCCGCCGCCACCGCCTTGTACGAGCAGTAGTAGCCCGACGGGTCCGTCTTGTACACGCTGGGGCCCGCCACGCTGTCGTACGCCACCACCATCATGCCTGCCGCGCGCCACACGTTATCAACTAAATGTACGCTCATTCTACTTTGTCCATTCCCAACAGAATTATGTGTACATGATTATAGCCTATTACATTTTTTTTTAATATTTTATACCATTAAATAACGAAACTAGCAATTTTGTATTATTCAATTGTTGTTTTGCTGTGTTTTGTGGTAGAATCATTGCTATGCTGTCTAAACAATATATGCATATAATAACATATGTTCGGAGCATTTTCATATGGTAAAGACAGTATGATATTACATCTAAATTTGAATATCAATGAATGGTAACTGAAAGTAGTATGGTAAGAATTATAAAGACCACATGACAATGTTGTGTGGATCAACTAATTATATATAAAAACAAATAAATATATCTATAAAGAAAAAATAAGTAATGATAAAATCTAACAAATCTAATATGAAACAATATATGTATGTATTATACCATAAATTGAGATACACATAGTATTACTGAGAGCATTTTCATTTATACTTTTATAATATGAATTTCATTCAATCCTAATGTTTACGGAACATATGCCTTGCATAAAGTGGGAGCTCTGTAAGGCACAAAATATTTATTTTAACTTCATGCTTTTTCCAATAGAAAGAAAGAAATTGGATCTACCTACCCAGTATAACCTTTTCTTCTCAATTTAATTTTAAGATCTTTCTACCAATACCACACATTGTCTTCACAAATTAGAAAAATCAGCAATAATATAAACATTCCCCTCAAGTGCAAGTAGAATATATGACCCACTATCCCAAAGCAAAGATGGCATTAATAAGAAGAAACATGATAACAAAATAATAAGTATACATACATATGATTATTACAATTACTACACTGATACTTGTAACTTACTGCAGCCAAGTGGGCGCATCTCTGCATTCTGTGTGTACACTTGTGAGATATCAGCGATACGGCGACACAGGATGTGCACAGGAATTTCTGTGCCATACTTATATGTCCAATTGGCTGCCTCATAGCGAGCTCTTTGCACCTGAGATCTACTGTCAGCTGGAAACATATTTGTTAACTATGTATCTACAAGCTAATAATGAATGTAAGTTCAATAAAAAATAAGTGTATTGTATTAATGTTCATTCTACATCAGAAACTGGGAAAACTTAGTTTTCATAATATGAAGAAATAATTTAGTCATCAGTCATACCTACACATGGTAAATGCGGTGGAATTCTTTCTACAAAATTATTTTCATATTTTACTTTTATTAGATTCTAATTAAATACAAATAAAGAATTTATGTTGTACAATTGATACAATATACTAAGCAATTACCAGTCATGCCAGTCATCACGCAGCCTATGTTCTCAGTTAATCGGAACAAATGTGTGACTGAAGCAGGGTCCAAGAGACGGTCCGGAACCTTGCGCTGAGCTGCCACCACAGCGGTATCGGCGCCTCGTAGTGCCACCGATGTCAGCCCTCCTTGGTTAATCGCTTTTAATGCATACTCTGAAAATGTATTAATGTATACAGTACTTTACATTACCAACTTCACTATACATAGAAATATTCCAAACTAAAACCCAACTAGTATGTTTATGGCGACTGGATAGTATAAAAGTACAACACTTACCGACTTGATATAATCTGCCTTCAGGAGAAAAAATAGTAATATGTCTATCAAATCCAGCACTGCTTTCACGAGCCATTTTAATTAAACTTGTATGATAATTGTATTTAGTTTTAAAGTATATAGTTTGACAGCCGCACAATGATTGACAGAAACGCTTGCAAATGTTCAATTTTTAACACTCATGGTAAGTCTGTTCTCTATGATCATTTGACAGCAGTCAACATGTATCAACAAATGGTCGCGCATTTCATTTACATTGTATAGCTTAAAATTAATAACATTGATAAATAAACATATTAATAACTTTAACTTAAATGTTTTTTTACAAAAACGTTTGAAACTTACGTACTAGATATTGTAATTAATGTAATAAAATATGCTCTAGATAAATTAAAATTATAAACAATTTTTTATATGTTAAGAATTGGAATAAGTCTTTATTAAGACTTATTTCATTATTATTTTTAATATCACTAGTTTTCTAACTTTGAAATGTATATATAAATACATTTCATTTTTTAATATGGTATTATGTTAGTTGGCAGCTCTCTTTCGTAACGTATATTTTGATTTTTTACAATCTGACATAAGAGCTTCTTGCTGAGTGTTCGCCGCCGCTTATTTGTCACTTGTCATTTCGCATTTGTTGCGTGTGTGAGTGGTTGTGTGATTTAAATTTTCTTTCGAGTTTAGTTCTATTTTCTTAGTCAGATCGTATCTTTTCTGTATTAGAGGGTCGAGTGTAATACTCTGTACACCTTCCCCAACAATCCACTATCAGTTTAAGTCATCTTTTAAATATTTTTTAAACTAAAAATGCAAGAAACCGTTACAAATACAAATGAGAGAAAATCTCTATTTTCTTCATTCTTTGAGGTTTTGGAAGCGCGGGAAAAACAAGCACAAGCTGATAGGCAGCTCCAAGAGGAAAAATATCAGAGAAGAACCCAAAGAATATATGATTTTCATGGTAAAAACTTTTAAAAAATAGACAGTTATGATTTGAATTTTTAGTATCACAATTGTAACATATATTAATATTTGTCCCAATTAAAAAACAAAATTTCGGTCTAATATAATTATACTGTCTCTTATAAAAAACTTTTTTTTGTGAACAAGTATAACACCAGCTTATTGGAATGCAATTATTATGTATATAAAATATTTCTTTTTAAATTTACATACTTACATGGGAAACTAAATGTATAGTAAAGTTATAAAAATCTACAATATTTACAATTGTAAATATTTATAATTATGAATATAAAATGTTCAATATTTTAAATGATAATTTTAATGCTACATGTTATCTGTGTAAAGTTAATATTGAGATCAAAATAACAAAACACTATGGCATTTCATAGCTTGTTATATTTGAATTACTTTTATTGCAACAGTTGTTGTTGGTTGGTTGTTCGTTCAGTTCATTTATACTTAATTTACAAAAAAATAGGTATTCCTATATAAGTATGTAAGTTTAATATTTGGATTTGAAATTATATGGTATGTTATGATAAATTTTTGATTAATTTGTACATTTAAGTGTCTACGAGACCTGGTACATGCCACTTCAATACATGCTTTTAGCACATTTTAGCAAGTATTGTACTAGTTAAGTAATATATGTATTTAAATAATTGCTTCAGGATCTGAAATCTATTTACATATAGTCACAAATTTCCAGTATAAGTATTTATTTTATGCATAGGAAGCCACTGGCACAGTGGGACATTATTTATCTACACACATGGTTGTGGGTTCAGTTCCAACTTGGGTAAAGCTATAATTGAATTGCTCTGTTCTAGTAAGGCAAAGGTCATTGAGATCCACCACTCACCAAGAACTATCTCAATTTCCAGACTGGAAAACAGAGTGTCTCGACACTAGGTTCTCTATGAAGACTGTGCTATCTGGGAAAGTGTGTGAAATTGCTTATTAAAAAACATAAATAATTTTTAATACCAATTCTCATAGTCTTTTTGGTGTATCCTGATCTAGAAGATCTACATATAACATATTGTTGTAACCATTGTGTACATAGATCGTCAACAGCGCGAGGCGGTAGAGCTTAGGCGGTGTTTGGACTACGTGTCACAGCATGCGCACGTGTTGGAGTCGGTGCTCCGGAGCGCGTCGGCGGGGGGCGCCGGCGGAGGCTCGGTCGGAAGCGGGGGCTCCGCCGCGGGCTCCGAGGCGGTGCCGCTGTCGGCGGCGCTGGTGCGGCAGGCGGCGGCGCTGCAGCGCTGCATGGCGCAATGTGTAGACAACGCGTCGCGGATACGACACCTGCTAACGGCGGCGCACCAGCCGCAGATGGACACTATGCTCGCTAAGATGGTGAGTGTTCACGATTTATACGCTTTTACTGATATTTGCATCGAAAACTTTACGAGGCAAGGCTTTTGTCATTGGACTCGGGTAATCGGTGGATACTTTGAGATATTCTCTGGTATCCACACAACAGTATTCTTCTTTCAAAGGTCATATAAGCAGGTAAAGTGCGGATGCGACGCTCGTCACGTGCAGCTTGAGTTGCATATGTTTATTTTATGTAATAAAAGAAATACATAAAAATAAATGGTAACTACTCGTATTATAATAAACTGCATATGAGGTGAATATTGACCGTGAATGTCTGATGTCTTGGCAGTGGATAATCTGTGTAACATATTTTGATATTAATTGTAATGATAATAATACGATGTAATAATCGTTATTGGAATATGTTTAATAACGTCGTGACCTAAAACCGTGATGCATCAAAAATGACGTACAAAAAATCACCTTGTTTAGTCAGGTGAAGGTCGCTGCCAATATTTTCATAGTAATTATTCGTAATCGCTGCGCTGAGTTAAGAAATAAATTATATTTTGATGAATTACGTTATAATCAATTATTTTTTTATTGTAACGATGTATTTATTATTTTCATTTCGGAATAAAATAAACATACATTGTTACTTAGTGTTTAGACAAATGCTCGTACATCATTAACGTCATGTTTAAATCTTAATTATATGAACTGACAAAGTTAGCGCCTCTGTGTTTTACTCTTAACATACAAACTTCCCTCTTAACTTAAAAATATTATTATTATTTTCTAAATCTCCACACTTGTTTTTAAAATAATATATGATACAATTTCCATTGTAGCAGGCGAAAACAGGATGATAAGTTGACTTGCATATATATATTTTTAAATATTAACTGTAATTTGAAATTGATTTTAACAAGGTAAAACGCGGCGTTATGTTGCTCCACTCAGCACGCAATTCCTCAATTTTGCGGAAAGTGTGGAACGGAAATCCTAAGAGAACAGAGTGTCTTAATACTAGGTTCTCAGGTTCCGTCTGCCTCCCCTGCTATATGCGGGATACAGCGTGAAACTAAAACAAAATAATTCTTTTTTTATAGGGTGAATAAATAACTTAAAGTCAAAGTCAAAGTCAAATAATTTTATTCAAAATAAGAAGTTACAAGCTTCATTTTTTGAACGTCAAATAATTTACCATCAGTTCACTAAATTTAATGCCTCAGACCTGAGAAGAACCGGCGTAAGAAACTCAGCGGGACTATTTTTTTATTTTTTTTTTATATTCGACAATGGTTTACAATTCTTTATTATTGGCAATGATAGATACCTTTGAAACAGACTGGAGCGAGCATTTCATTCCCAAGGTGTGTTATCATTTATAAAATCACTAATTAGGTAATAACCTTTAACACACAAACGTCTTTTTACAATTTTTTTAAATTGTAAATGATAATGATCCTATTGTAAACGTATACACATTGTCCCATAAAAGAATTGCGGACTCGATGCAATCGAGTTACAGGCGCTGCAAGTTTAAGCCTATTTCTTGTATTTATATTATGTGCATCGCCAACTTTGTTAAAATTATTGATATTTTTCTTAACATACAGTACATTTTCAAAGATGTACTGAGAGG
>JAKGSA010002763.1:0-13554 GCA_033558755.1 Philaethria dido
TATACGAGGTGTGTTCAAAAAGTAAGGTGACTTTTCAAATTTGGCGGGCAACGTACTTTCGATTATCGATTTTTTTATTTTGTTATGTTGGTACACTCTTCCCGAACATCTGTACCAAGTTTCAAGTGTATAGCATTTTTTGTTTGGTTGGGAGAGGCGTAAAGGTTATAAGTGTTTTGCGTGCTCGGCGATTTCTTGCTATCGAAAAATATGGATTTGCATCAAATTTTGTGTAAAAAATAAAATAAAGTGCTCCGAAACACTTAAAATGTTGACAGTGGCATACGGTGAAACTGTTCTGAGTAAAAAAAATGTTTACAAGTGGTACAAACTCTTCCAAGATGGCCGGGAAGATGCCAATGACGAGCCTCGCTCTGGACGCCCAAGCACGTCAACAACTGATGAAAACGTTCAAGCAGTGAAGAAAATTGTTCTGGAAAATCGTCGAATCACTATCAGAGAAGTTGCTGAGGATGTTGGTATATCGCTTGGCTCGTGCCATGAAATTTTTTCTAACGTTTTGGGCATGAGACGTGTGTCAGCGAAGTTTGTTCCGAAATTGCTCATCATTCATCTTTGCTGGTGAGAGATTTTTTGGCCAAAAACAACACCACAATCATGCCTCAGCCACCATATTCACCGGATTTGGCCCCATGTGACTTTTTCTTGTTCCCAAAACTAAAGAGACCTATGAAAGGACGGAGATTTGCAACGATTGAAGAGATAAAGACTGCATCGCTGGAAGAGCTCAAGGCTATACCGAAAAGTGCTTATGAGAAGTGCTTTGACGATTGGAAAAACCGTTGGCATAAGTGTATTGTATCTGAGGGGGATTACTTTGAAGGGGACAACATAAATATTGATAAATAAATAAATATTTTTTCTTAAAAATACAAAGTCACCTTACTTTTTGAACACACCTCGTATATATATATATCTTTTTTTATTTTTTTTTATTATATTTTTACTTCACATATTAATAAGCAGAATTGCCAGAGAGAGTTTAATATTAAGAGATAAGACACTCCATTCTCCACATTCCGCCCATTTAAACCAAATCGATATTTGCTGGCGGAACCTAACGCCGCAAACAATACTTTAATTCAAAATTAAGCACATACACACATATATTTCCCAATATACCTACGGATGTAGTCCCTAATGCTATTACTTAATACCTACTAGCTTCCTTTGTTGTAGCACCTTGACTTACTTTACGTCAACTTATTGTTTTATACGTTATATTTAAAATAACCACTATGGTACAGTGGAATAATATGTGACGCATTGACTATGGGTTCAATACTGAGTCGGTCAAATATTTATTATTGAAAATATCTTTTATTTTGGACCCTGGTATGTGAAAGCGCGATGAGTTTCGGCTCTCGATGTGTAGGAATATTTAGTCTATATGCGTCATATTCTTTAAAATATATGTATTTTACTATTTTCGTAAGTCAGCCATTATGAAACATGGATGGCAGAACTCAACGCCGTACCAATTATTATGACACGAAGGTGTCCATTTTTAAGTACACACTCCGTAAACATATACTATCTCAGTCTCTTGCAAGATGTTTCTCTACTCTTCTATAAACGTGTTTCCCTTTTTCGTGTCGCGTTTCCGTTACACCTTATTCCAAATCAAAATCCACAAATTTCACTTTAAAAAAGAAAACTAAATTCCCTATATTTCCATACCGTTAGTTGTTTCTCATGTCAATCTTTGTGTGTGGGTTTGTTTGAACAAAGTTTTAGAGCGTCACCGTCAACAACGCCCGTTAATTATATATAGGTGCTGTGGGAATCTTCTATCTTTTATACCATGTACTTTACTTCCATTACCAACTGCTTTACGACACAGTGGAATACACCTAGTTGTAAAGACAATGGTTGTGAGTTCAATCTCTCGTAGAAATGACAACTAATAACAAAAATTAGCTATAACAATCGTATAAGAATTTCGACGCAGCTGGATAAGATCGTATGGCTTAGTGGTCAAAACGCTTGGACGGTTGGCAACAGGCGCGGATTTGATCGCCGCTGCGTTGAACTTTGTATCTCAAAATGTTATTCGTTTCTGAGTGTGTTAATAGTGCAAAATATTTTTTTTTTTATGTTTTATTTGCCACCTGGATACATGGCATTCCAGTACTGTACGGTTTTACAGGACATACCTTCCACGTGTCACTTAATTGTAGAGTGGCCTGAGGTTGTGTTTCCAGGTCGATACGATATGGGTACCTTCAAAAACCGCGTCTATTCCTACCTCAAAGGCCGGCAACGCACCTGTAGCTCCTCTGGTGTTACACGGGGCCGTGGGCGGCGGTGGTCACTTACCATCATGTAATCCGAATGCTTGTTTGCCTTGTCCTTTACATAAAAAAATATATTTTTATTTTCTCGCTCTGATAAAACACAGCTATTGTCTCGATGTCGGATGGAAAGTGGAGAACGGAATGTCATAAATTAAGTTCTCTTTGTCTACTAAATTATAATATATAAGTTGACGTTGTATTTCTTTATCTAGTGAACGAAAAACAACGTGGAAAACGGAGTGTCTTACTTGGTTCTCTCTGCCTAACCTTCCCTCTCACAAACAAAGGCAGAAAGATGATTGTCCATTATGTGTTTGATCTAAACACGTTCAGTAGTTATGGCTTGAAAGAGAAATTAGTAGGAATATTACAAAATTTTATAAAAATAGTCATTTTATAGTAATATTTCAAACTTCAACCAGCAGCTGCCAACTCCATAGTAACACAATAAATATTAGCGTATGTTGACAAATTGTTGAAATCACACCTTGCCGGTAACCCTTCAAACTGCAATAGTTTAATCATAATCGTAATAGGCAGCTGTTACACCCACTGTTGCTATGGGGTCAACACTAGTATTACAAATGCAAAAGTTTGTACGGACGAATGGTTGTTACTCTTTCACATAATAAAGTTATAGTTAGATTAAGATATTAACGGGAACGGAAGTGTTAAAAGAGAACGGAGTGTTTTAACACTAGATTTTCTAGTTCCTGCTTACCCTGCTATTGATTGACTTGATGTAAAATTATTACGAATATCTCATAAACTACTTGTCAGATCTTAACTAAATTTAAATGAGACCACATCAGGAGCACTAGCTATCATATAAAAAAGGATTATCAAAATGGGTTCATTCAGTGTAACGTTATTTCTTGTAGTTTATGGCATAGATAAAACACATAAAGAATACATTCCGATTAAGACCCTCCTCTTATTTTGAAGTCGGTTAGAAATGACCATTTATGAATGAATATTTTAGTACTATGTAATATAGGTAATTGTTATTGACGTGGGTTGGGTTTGGTTACAAGGCGAAGCGGCGTTGAGTTCCGCCACTCAGCACGCAAAGCCTCAATCTGGAGGAAAGTGGAGAACGAAATTATTAAAAGAGAAGTGAGTGTCTTAACACTAGGTTCTCAGGTTCTCTCTGCCTACCCTGCTATATGCGGGATACAGCGTAAAAAAAAATTTTAAATAGTATCTAATTTCCATCCCTATTCGATTTGATTAATGTAACTTAACACCGCACTTAGTTAATCAAATTTATACATTTCAAGTGATAATCGAACCTACTACCCTAAATAATTTCAACACATTCAGATTAACATTGGAGAAACCAGTACAAGTACTTTCAAGTTACATAAGTAACATCTTTCGATGCGCTCTCCCCTAATCCTTATTCGTCGTACGTGAGTGCAACTTGCATACGATGCTCGTAATCACATGTAAATCCAGTCATTCAGTATTCTGATATAATACAGTGTATAAAGTATAGCAGCTTCGCGCAACTTCACGCAGTTGCACGCAACTTCATGCTCTTTCACGCATTACAGGGTAGTTACAGAGAATCTAGTGTTAAGACACTATATTCATCGTTTTCTATCTGAATTCTAGACATTGCGTGTTCATAGGCGGAACTTAACGCCACTCTACTAAAGATTATGCAAAGTATCATTAAGCAAGCGGAGACTTCTACACTCTCTCTCTCTTTGGAATAATGGAAATGTAAGAGTAGTATTACTATGTTAAGGAAAATGTTCGGTCATATGCGACAATTTTTAAAAATGTTAGTTTCTCTTTCACGCAAAATCTACTGAACTGATCTGGATAAAACTTTACAGTAATATAACTTATAATAAGGCATAGACTATATATATTGTGTTGTTTGGCCGCCATTTAACCATATAAAAAATGCTTGCGTTAGTGACTGAGATAACGTACAGGCGAAACTGCAGCACATGGAAAGATGACATTTGACATGTCGCCTCTCGCCGCCTGTTTGGGAGTGAAGGGAAGCACTAAGAGAGGATTTCTCGAAATTCCAACGAAAATGGGAAATAACTAAATTTTATGTTAAATAGTCAACGAAAACAAAATCGCGGGATACAAATAGTATATTATGATGTTTAATAATTACATACTTTGATTTCGAACCTAATACTCCCTTACAACTATTCAAGGACACATCCAACAATGAGTTTGGTATGAATTAATAATAATAGCCTCTAATTTATGCGCAATAAAGTTCAAAATTGATTAAACTAAGTTGTTCTATAGATAACTATATAAGACAGAGAAAAATGAACTTTAAATATATATTATTAGAATAAATTTTGGTATGAACAAATCATCCCTTATTCCCAAACAAAGGGGAAAGCAAACCTTTCCATGAGATTTTGAGTTACAATATAATTATAACATTTTGTCCTCTCATTTGTTTTTAAAGGTAAAATGTAATTATATTATAGAAGACATTATTTCGTGTTCTGTGCCGGAACTTAACGCTACACTTTTACTTATTACAATGTAGAAAAGACAATACATACATACATACATAGCTTCACGCTGTATCCCGCATATAGGAGGGTAGGCAGAGGGAACCTAGTGTTAAGACACTCCGTGCCCCACTTTCCACCGAATTGAGGCATTGCGTGCTGAGTGGCGGAACTCAACGCCGCGCTTTGCCTAACAACACTTGATAAAAAAACATAAAAATAACATTTAAATAGCTAGAAAGCGGCCAACGGCGTGTCTTAACATTAGATTCCTATTGCTGGCTTTATGCAGAAGATATAAGATTAAAAAAAAACAAAACACTCTGTCAAGACGCATCATTTTCACATACAATCAAAACATTACGCTGTGAAACTAAACGCTGTTACTAAGTTAACCATTCTTCCGAGTTGGAATTGAATCCACAACCAAATGTGTTTACAGTCTGCCCCACTGCGCCGCGATAGCCTCTAATAATACATAATATATAAGCAAAGCAACGGAACGGAAATCAAACCCGCACCCCATAATGACATAACAATTATTGAGCTTCACGTTCAATACCTGTTCAACCATTTATCAATTTTAATCGCCCAATGTATAGCAACCTTTTTCTTTAGGGTTGTCACTTTTATATATAGAAAAAATATTAAATAATCATATTTTATGACTAAATTTAATAAAATTTTTGGTAAATTGTATCCCATGTGTTATTCTGATGTGTAAACTCTATCATTGTAAAGTTTCATCTAGATTCGTTCAGTAGTTTGCACACAATTTCTCATTTATAGTATTTAGTAGGATTATTTAAGCATTTTCACGTTGTTCCTGCATATAGATTGACAAAAAGAATCTAGTGTTAAGACTCTCCGTTCTTGTCCATCCTATATCTATCTAGAAATATTTTTTCTTAATAAATTTCACGATTTAGAAAATTATAATAGGTAAAAATGCACAAACTATTTTTATTTGTAACTAGATTAAGTGCCTTTACGTTTGAATGACTAGGTAGCCTTGATCTCGGACTGTTTTAAAGTGTTTCTAACCTTGGTTTTCCTAAGAAGATTATTCGAATACTAATATATAACAATTAATGCGGTCACATAGCTCGGAGGCAACCAGATAGTCTGGACAAAGTGGTTGTCATTGGCAAAGTAGACGGAAGAAGACCTAGAGGCCGAACGCTCAGCCGATGGTCTGACACCGGAGAGATCACAGGACTCTCCATTATGGAAGCGCTCAGGCAAGCCGAAAATAGGGTAGCATGGAAAATGTTTACACCCTCATTATGACTCATCAAAACGGGTTCGACCTCCAGCAATGAAGAATACGACCAATAAGAATGCGGTTAAAATAGTTTCATATTTACTTCATCTTCGTCTTATCTTCATCTTTTTAATATAATTAGAGAAAACAGGAAAGAATAATAAATCGCAAACAAAAAAATACCATATTAACATCTAATATTTAATATCTTTTCTCTCCAGTGTTAACCCTAGCCTAAAAATAATGCCTTACACTGTATCACAATGGGACAAAGTTCAATTTCTATCATTTCAACCAAAAAACACAGTAGCTAAATAAATCACGCAAATGACTGTAAATGTGTACGATGGTATACTTATAGGAATTCGAATTAAATTTTATGGTGAAAGCCATGAGGATTTTAATTATAGCCATGGATTATATGTAAGATAATCTTTTTTTAGCGTCTACTATAGAAGGGCAGTGTGAGGCAGAGAGAAAGTGTTAAGACACTCCGTTTTGCAGTTTCTGCCTTAAAAAGTAGTCTATGTTATAAACAAATGAACAATTGTTAAAAGAAAAAATAACTATTTTTTTTTTAAATTAAAAACAGCTACACGCTTATTCACACATAGTAACTAATACCGAAATCGTGATTTTACTTATTGAATTGCGCAACTCAACGCCGCATTGTGTTAACAACGCGGGTATTTGTAAAAAATATAACATTCCTCCTAGTGGAAATTGAACTTCAAACTATAGTGCTTACAGTGAGACGCTACCGCGCTAAGACAGGATGGTTATATTTAATTTTTAATATACTTAACTGTTTTTTTTTCCTTTATAAAAACATATATTTATATATCTTCATTGTAAATTATAGTCACGCTCTAAAATATAAATAGATATCATGAACTATGTTTATCTTTTAAATAATTAAAATAAAAATCTTCCACTGTCTTATTGTATTAGATACATTAATGTGGAAAAAAAAGCTTCACATACATAGATACATAACTTCACGCTGTATCCCGCATTTAGCAGGGTAGGTAGAGAGAACCTAGTGTTAAGACACTCCGTTCCCCACTTTCCGCCCAAATTCGAGTCATAGCGTGTTGTCTGGTGGAACCTAAAGTCGCCTTTTGTCTACGACTACTTACGACAGGGAAAAACGAAAACAATCTGAATATAATCCATGAGTAGGAATCGAACCCACAACAAATCTCGTTTACAGTCAGATATGTACCACTATGTCACTATGGATGTAGTTTTATGGACTTATATTTAAAACAGATGATATTAAAAGTTGCCATACAATATTACGGCCAAATTCCACAAAATCTTTACTAATTGTAACCCATGTGTTATTCTGATATATAAACTATCGTGGCGCAGAGGCACAAGCGTGCGATTGTAAACACGACAGGTTGTGGGTTCGATTCCCACTCCAGGAAATGAAAAAGTTTAGTATTTTCAATTCCTGGGCTTGAAACCAATAAAAAGCGCGGCGTTGAGTTCCGCCACTCAGCACACAATGCCTCAATTCAGCGGAAAGTGGGGAACGAAGTGTCTTAACACTAGGTTCTCAGGTTCCCTCTGCCTACCTAGCTATATGCGGAATACAGTGAGAAGCTAAACTATATTACTATAAAGTTTCATCAAGATCGGTTCAGTAGTTGTTGCGTAAAGTAACAAAACATCCTCACAAACTTTCGCATTAATGTTATTATTATACATGTACTTCTTAGAAGCATTTAGAAACTAACAAATTATAATTCATACTTAATTATAAAGATTTTGAATTCATGGAAAATAACAACATCGTGGTGCAGTTAGTGTTTAATCAAATGCGTGTTTTAGATTCAATTCCTGCTCAAGTCAAAATTTAATTTAAAAAATGCCTCTTGGTCAGATTTATATCGGCGTTAGGTTCCGCTAATTATAAACACACAATCAGTGGCACAAGCGTGCGACTGCGTAAACAGGGCAGGTTGTGGGTTCGATTTCTACTCCAGGAAGTGGATTTTATTATTTCCTGGGTTTGGTAACAAGGCAAAGCGCGGTGTTGAGTTCCGCCACTCAGCACGCAATGCCTCAATTCGGCGGAAAATGGGGAACGGAGTGTCTTAACACTAGATTCACTCTGTCTACCCTACTATATGCGTGATGCAGCGTGAAGCTATGTATGTATGTATAAATCTTTCATCTACTTATTACAATTTTACAACTACACTTTCTTCTACTACTACAAAAAAGGCAAAAAAAGCAATTTTACAGTACATTTACATTTCTAAAGATCGAGTGTCTTATCAAACTATCAAAACACTTCATGTATTATTCAGTAGAATCGTAAATATGGACCCTTTTGCCTTATTCTATACTATAGTATACTTACTACTATAGTTTTATTTTCTCGCAGTAAAGTAAGTTATTCAAGAACATGTGGATGGTGTATTAACTTGGAAAGAACACATGAATAGTGAAATTTATGTTTTATTTGAGTATGGGTTCTATTCCCACTGCAGGAAATGTAAAATTAGTATTTTCATTTCTTGGGTTTGGTAACAAGGCAAAGCGCGGCGTTACTTTCCGCCACTCAACACGCAATGCCTCAATTCGGCGGAAACTGGGGAACGGATTTGTTGAAAGAGAATGGAGTGTCTTAACACTAGGTTCTCTGGTTCCCTCTGCCTACCCTGCTATATACGGGATAGAGCGTGAAGTTAAAAAAAAATAAAGAAATAAAAAATTGAGTATTTATGTAAAGAAGTAAATCTAGAACTTCAACATATGTTAAAAAAGGAAGACCTGTATTATATTTTACTTATCGTTATATTATTGCCATATTACACAAAATCTATATACATTGTTGTCTATGTGTTATTCTCATGTATAAGCTATTATAACTGTAAAGTTTCATTTAGTTCCGTTCAGTACTTTTTGCGTGAAAGGATAGCAAACATTCAACTTTCTAAACTTTTACAATTTATAACATTAGTAGGACTACATAAGTATATGTTTACTTAAAAGCGGCTTAAAAAGTGGAAAATGGAGAAACTTGACACTAAGTTCTCTCCAAAAAAAAGTACTAGTGTCCTCGTTAACGCGTTAACAACGCGATGTCATTAGCAATGTTCACTTTATACAAACATACATGTCAAGCCATGGTAGTGTGTGTAACATTTTTTTAATTTAGTTTAATATGCATTATTCTTAAAATATATTAACATTCTGCGCTCCTGCTCTATATGAACTATAAGTGTGCCAAGTTTCATGCTCCTCCGTCCGCGTAATTTTCGTAAAAAGGGGTCCAAAGTTTTTGCTTCACGTATTTATATATACATGATAAACTTATAAATGTCTAGTCTATTTTAACCTACTTCACAAACAACGGAGGCTTCCAATTCAATGTAATTTTATATCTACACCGCATAACTTTTTACCGAATGAACCAATTTTGATGTCTCTCTTTTATATGATAGTTAGTAATTCTAATAATGTCCCATTAAAATTTAGTTAAGATCTGACAATTCGTTTTTGAGTTATTCGTAATTATACTTTTTAGTGCATTTAATTTGACCGCATGTCGTGGCGCAGAGGCACAAGCGTGCGACTGTAAACGCGACAGGTTGTGGGTTCAATTCCCACTCAAGGAAATGTAAAATTTAGTATTTTCATTTCTTGGGTTTGGTAACAAGGCAAAGCGCGGCGTTGAGTTCCACCACTCAACACGCAATGCCTCAATTTGGCGGAAAGTGGGGAACGGAAATGTTGAAAGAGAATGGAGTGTCTTAACACTAGATTCTCAGGTTCCCTCTGCCTACCCTGCTATATGCGGGATACAGCGTGAAGTTAAAAAAAAATTAAAAAAACTTATAAATGTCTAGTCATTTTTAAATTACTACAAAAAAGACGGAGGCTCCCAATTTCACTGTAATTTTATATGTATAACTTTTTACTGGGTGAACCAATTTTGATGAAACTTTTTAATATGATAGCTAGTAATTCTAATAATGTCCCATTTAAATTTAGTTAAGATCTGGCAGTTCGTTTTTGAGTTATTCGTAATTATACTTTTAAGTGCATCTTATTTGAAGTCTGTTTTTTTTATTGTTAAACTCTAGATTATAATCATACACGTCATTCATTTATCTACAGACTACAGTTGCATGTATTAGAGTACAGCAATTATTGCAGTTATAAAAGATTATTTTAATTTTATCGTTATTTATGATAGCGTTTATCGAACTAATAATACTTATTAATTATGTTATTATCTTGCAAAAACAATGTTTTGATGTTGAAGTTATATATATTCTATGTTGAAGTATGTTTTATGTTGAAGTTAAATATGTTGAAGTGAGCCTTTTAATAAATTCATTGAACATCTAGTAAATAACCTTAAGGAATTTAACAAAAATGTAAATTAACTCAGCAATAACTCAATAATTTCGATCAACATATAACTAATAAAACTTTAACACTAACTACTTAAAACTTTCAATAAACTTATTCATTCTGTCGCCCGTACCAAATCGCGGGGCAGTCTGATAGTAGACTGAAGAAGTGGGAAAAAAAATATATGTTGAAGTTGTTTTATATTGAATTACCTGATAGTAAGAAGGACGAGGAGGGTCGTGGGTTATTAATTGTAGTTTAAATTTGTGCTAGAAATTATTTTATTTTAAAGGGTCTGTAAATAATTGACTTGAAAGAAGAAAAGAAGTGAAGGTTCGATTCTACTCTGGGAGAGGATTTCATAGTTATAATTTCCCCTGCTTTTTAGTAAAAGAAAATACAAATAGAATTCCTCCTTTCATACATACATAAATATCACGCTGTGTCCCACATATAGGGGGTAGGCAGAGGAACCTAGTTAAGACACCCGTTCCCCACTTTCCGCCGAATTGAGGCATTGCGTGCTGAGTGGTGAACTCAACGCCACGCTTTGCTCTTGTTACCAAGCCCAGAAAAGAAAACCTATTTCGGGAGTGGAATCGAATAATAACCCGTCGCGCTTTACAATCACATGCTTGTGCTTCTGCGCCACGACAGGCGTTATGTTAAAGTGTTTTATGTTGAAGAGTGCTATATGTATAAGTGTATTTTATATTAATACTTGTCTTATGTTGAAGTTGTCTTATGTTGAAGTATCTAATAGCAAGGAGGGCCTTGGGTTCAAATCTCAAATATATTTATTGAATTGCTGTGCTACCCAAATGGGTAGATAAATATCTACTTCAAAGTTAACCTCACTAATAAAACATTGTAAATCTATGAACTATTTGAAAGCAAAAGGAAGGTCTTTTCAGAAATTTGAAAATAAATGTCTTTTAAGTAATATTTAGTCATTAAAGTGAGGCGATTTGCCGAGGGTTTGTTCCAATTAGGTAATAATTATAATTTACCCGTGGCGGCGTTGAGTTCCACATCTCAACACTCAATTGCTTTTCTTGTTTTTCCTAATTTATTGGTTATTGAAACAAAATTGTTTTAATTATTTTATAACCTCATATCTTTTAAAAACAGAAATAATTAAATTAAGGTGTACTTATATAGCAGTTTCACGTTTTATCCCGCATGGTCAGCTAGTCAGAATCTCCACTTAGCGCCCAAAATCAAGACATTGCGTGTTAACTGGCGTAACTCAACGCCGCGCTATATCTCACCATAGCAGAGAAATGTAATTGCTAGCTTTTTTTAAATAATAATTTAATTAAGATGTGTTTATATCATTACAGTAAAAAATTAAAAAAAAAAAGTTATTAAATGAAATACAATATTTAGAAAAATAAGTTTTATTGAGTAAAAAAATATACATAATAATATAAAGTACATTAAATTGTCTATTAACTATTAAAATATTATGATACAAAAAATATTTGCGTATATACTAAGTAACAATAACATGACTCAGTCACTTATAACTAAAGCTAGGGAGACAGGTAGTGGATTCGAATCCAGTTTCAGCTATAGCTTCACGCTGTATCCCGCATACAGCGGTGTAGGCAGAGGGAACCTGAGAACCTAGTGTTAAGACATTCCGTTCTCTTTCAACAAATCCGTTCTCCACTTTCCGCCAGATTGAGGCATTGCGTGTTGAGTGGCGAATGATTAATGAATGATTGCTTGTTACCAAACCCAGAAAATGAAAATACTTAATTTCCTGGAATGGGAATCGAACCCACAACCTGCCGCCTTACAGTCGCACACTTGTGCCTCTGTACTCTTATATATAAAAGGTAAGGGCAAAGAGAATGACAGGATAATATAAGTGGAACTTAAATATTCAATTACAATTATATAAGCGAAAATCTGTGAGAATGTTTGTAACTCTTTCACGCAAAAACTACTGAACGTATTTAGATGAAACTTTACAGTAATATAGCTTATTTAAAAAATAAAATAACACATAGATTACAATTTCTAAAAATTTTGTGTAATTCGGTCGTAATTTGTATTTACAATATCAGTCCCACTGAGCCATTATAGTGTTAAAAATAGATAATTTATATATATATATATATATATATATATATATATATATATATACATTACATTTTCAGTCGAATAAGAAAGAGTATACCTAATTATCTTTTAAAAAGGAAGGTATAGAGATAAGTCACTAAGTCAATCTCTTTATATAGAAATTATGTGTATATATATATTAAAAAAAACTTAACTCAACGCCTGTCGTGGCGCAGAGACACAAGCGTGCGACTGTAAACGCGACAGGTTGTGGGTTCGATTCCCACTCCAGGAAATGTCATTTTTCATTTCGTGGGTTTGGTAACAGGGCAAAGCGCGGCGTTGACTTCCGCCACTCAGCAAGCAATGCCTCAATTCGGTGGAAAGTGGGCAACGGAGTGTCTTAGCATTGTTCCCTCTGCCTACCCTGCTATATGCGGGATACAGCGTGAAGCTATGTATGTATGTATGTATGTATGTAAAAAAAACTATAAAAAATTAAATATAGCTATCACCATATTATCATTGTTTTTTTTATATACTATGATTCATGTTTTTTTTTTAATGAAGGTAAAAACTTAATGACTTTGTTATTGCAAAATTAATGATAATAAGTAATGATAATTAATACAATGAGAAAAATATATTTTTCTCATAGAAGTAGGCGCGAGAGGTATAACAGATCTCTATAATCTATTAAAAGATCTCGGCCTGTCTAGAACTATTATCAGTTCCTTTCTAGCATGTATTTCTAAGGCGGCATTAGTAGGATCTTTTCAAATTTGGTTAGGTAGAGAGAGGTTCGGACAGAGGTGAACGTTAATGCATTTTAAAGGGGCCCTTAAACCTACACTTGGGTTGTAAGTCCCAGACATAAAAAAAAGAATCTGGTGACTCTTTTCTCCACTAAGTTAAAATAACGTCTTCACTTGCAAATTTACACTTCTTTATGTAACAGGATCAATATAACAATCTATATGTCTTAAATAAATATTAAATTCTATACTTTCACATCTTATACTATATA
>JAKGSA010002764.1:0-13549 GCA_033558755.1 Philaethria dido
TAACTTATAATTTTGGAAACAAATGATACTATCTATTATGTTCAGATGTTGCATTAGTATAAAAAGTGTAGATATAAAGAATAAATATTTATTTCTTTATACTAGTAACCTCGTTGGTGCGTTTTTACGCGCTTCCTCAGAAACGTGCATGTCACTGTATACAAAATGTAGTAGTGTATGTAATATTTATTTTATGAATTTAATATATTTGCATGCTGCTGCTTTGTTATGCAATGCTAATAAATAAATTTCCTTACTGCACTTCTTGTCTGTAATTATTTTTATACAGAGTAGGAATCCATTTCACTTTTAAACAGGGGTGCAACGATTTTCCTTCGCCTAAAAAATTAAAATTGTTGGCATTAGGATATTTTTTCTTCATATTTTTCCTGAACAAGTAAATATCCCTACAATGGTAATTTTAAATGTTAGTTTAAATTATCTTAAGTAATTAGTACTTTTTTGGTTTGAGTGATATATGCTTTGTGACCATATTTAAAAAAAAACTCATTCAGAATTATGATTGTTATTCTAAAGAAACAATATTAACAAAGTATTTTAATGAAATTTTCACATTGGTTTCGCTTGTCTATCGCATCGTGATATATTGAGCACTTATTGACTGTCATATCGTTGATTTGACGATTTAAGTAATTATTCCATATATAAGTAGAATTTCCTTAAAAAGGTCTCATTGGTTCTTTTCACTATAATTTTTGTTGTAATCGATCCCGGAATAAGTAGTATCGTATCTCAATCAGATGCTGTAATACGTATCGAGTAACAATACTTCGTTAGATTATATTTCAATAGTCAGACATTAACTCGTGAAAGTAGAGCGCGTTTGTTTCTAACTAAATAAGCGATATATAATTTAATATACGTAATGAAATTGGTGAGAGGCACTTACGTGTATTTTAAATATTTTTTAAAATCATATTCTGTTACACGGTTGCATTTTTTTATTTAACACTTTAAATAAGCGATGATTTAGCAACATGTATGTCACTTTATACAAAAGGGTAATAAAGTAGTAATATGTACGACATTCATTTAAAAAAAAAATCTTCTATATTCCTTCTATTCTTATTAAGCTGTGGCTATAAAAGTCCATATCAGAGAAGAATTATGTCTCCTATATGTCCATATACAGGAGTCGAAAATATTTCTTACCGTTTTCATTAATTATCTTTATGCATATGGAAATTAGATTTAAGTGCTTTACTTTTTTATCAACTACTAGCTTTCCGCCCGCGGCTTCGCCCGCGTGGAATTCGGTTATATCGCGTGACATGGTAAGGAGTAGTAGTAAGTGGTTTAGGTGTGAAAATTGTAAACAGTTGAACAATCTTACATGATTTTATGTTTGACAATAAGGAACTTCCATACAAACTTTCATCCCCTATTTCAACCCCTTTTACCATTTTTTTCGCGATAAAAAGTAACCTATGTCCTTTACCAAATTCAATTCTATCTTCATACCGAATTTCATCAAAATCGGTTCAGTGATTTAGGCGTGAAAGGGTAACAGACAGACAGACAGACAGACAGAGTTACTTTCGCATTTATAATATTAGTAAGGATGAGACGCGAAATTTTGTAAATATTATAATAATTTGAGATTATGAAATGTACTTAGTACTTTGTAGAGGACTACTTTGTAGGATAACACTTTTTTACACTTCCTCTAAACCTACTTTTTATTTTAAAAAGTCAAGAAATACGTGAACATTAATTAATAATTAATTACATGCAATACATTAATTGTTACGAATGTAATAATTTATTTAAAGTTATACAAATATTATTATTATTTAGAGTGATTGCGAAAGAAAAGAACAAACACACTGTTTGTTCTATTTTTTTCTTGCTTTTTCCAGATGCTTCAATCTCTTTTATAAAAAGTAGCGTCTGTGCTTAATTTTTTAAAAAAAAAAAAACCTCTGTTGTGAGTTTTAAATATGTGTTAACATTCTCAAATATTTATATTTTGAAAAATACTTATTTACATTACATATTAAAGTATTAAAATAAGAATATTTTTTCATATGTAACGTTTTCATTGATAAAAATCAAAATGGAAGAGGTACAAAGTACCGTTTTCATCAATATAATATTTACTTATCCAAGAAAATGATGTATAGCTGTATAAAAAGATAATTTCCCTACTCTAATATAACAATCAGCTGATTGCAGCAACATCATTAGCCGCGTCCGTCCGCATAACACTTTCTACGACAATTCGTTTAAAGCTATGTGATTACATATAAAAGATAATTAACTTTACATATGTATATGTATATGTAATATATTATTTAATAAAACTATTTTTTAAAGGTGTATTAGAGATTTTTATATAAAAAATATATATAATATTTTAAACTTTATGAATACATTAGGTTTTTTAAGATATTTTTGCGGTTTAAAAGTGTCAACACTGTCAACTATATGCATTCTACGTGGTTTAGAGATTCACTGTTTTTTTTCTACATTTGTAAATAAATTTATTAAATTATGATTATTAATTTTTACTATTAAAAAATAGAAAAATTTGAACGAACGAAATAACGAACGAACATAAAGTTTAAGTAATAAAATACTTCGTTTCATAATTCATCTTCCGGCGATGCTGTTAGGTAATCTTATATTATATAGCGCTTATATTAAAATCAATTGAAATGATGAAATTCTGAAATTATTCATAATGCTAGTGAAACAAATTATCATACGTACGGAAATATATATTTTTTCCTTACGTATTGGAAAATATTATTTCGACGTACCGGGTGTCGACTAGGATTGAGTACTTTGTAGACTATTATCATTATGTTTTATCCCTACTAATATCATAAATGTGAATGTAAGTTAGTTTGTTACGCTTTCCCGCCAAAACTGCTTAACCGATTATCATAAAACTTTTGTACACATATTCTTTAATATTAAAGAGGACATAGGATATTTTTTATATTAAAAAATATTTTGACAGAGATTGTTTAAATGATTTTTTAAATTGAAAATTTAGTTTCTTTTGAAGTAGATACAAAGTTCAAATTCCCGCATACACACTATAATATGTAGGTACAACGGACTTGCGAGCGAAACAGCGAGTAGTGTGTGTATCTATTCAAAAGATATGTTGTCTCATTTATGCCAGTAGAGGAGAGTCGTCCGCCAGTCGTCAGGCAATTGTATCACTGGCTCGATTGAGGGTTGTGTAATGGTGAGCCAGTGTATGGTTATTCCAGGTTTTTTATGCATATGAATATATAATAGTAACAGTAATAGTATGGGCGCAAAATGTAAACATACATCATACAAAGTTTTAAACTTATCATACTCATATTTAAGGATTACCAACGATTTAATTTTTACTTCACTAAAACTCTTGAACTATTTTTACGAAAGCGATCGGTTTCTGAAATGGATACTGCAAATGCAAAGATATGAAATTTGGTCTTTGTTAAAAATTTATATTGAAAAGAAGGTTGTATAAAGAGTTACCCCATGATATTTGAACCTACCATAATACAAATTAAGCATCACCAAAACCCTTCTGGAAAAAATATTATAATTCCCATCTTATTTTGAGGTAAGGATAAAAACATGTCTGGTTCTAATATGTAAAATGCAACAAGTGTTCTTATGAGCCTGAACGTAAAAGTCTAGTAATAATATTATACTCCTTTTGTAGAAGATACCTGTACCTGGTATCTAAAATCTCAAAGATGCTGACATTTCCATTGGCGGCGGCCCAAAGTAAAGAATGAAGCCAAACCAAGCCTCTTTGCGATCCACCCTCCCACAACCTGTCTCTGAATCACGTCACTCAGCCAACGTCCACTGAACCTTCCTAATTAAATATAGCTTCCATGTGGCAAAGATTTTCAAAGTTTCTTTTCTTTGGGATGCTTCAAAGCGCGTCGACTTTAGAAGCTCAGGCCTAATAATGTAAAAACCAGTTTTTTAACTGATCGAACAAATAGTGGACAAAGCTCCTCTTGACCGACATCAGGGCTTTTCTTTGCTAAGTTCTGCACCAACTCAAGTTTTCTTGAATATCGTAATCATTGAATCCTTTACTAACTTGCAAGTAGATAATATTATTCCTGAAATGATCTTCTTTTTCGTTGGAAAATTTAATTATTTAATGATGCATCTTGTGAATATTCAATTATATACCACATTGTATGAGTGCAGGGTAAATATATTCACAAATCATCCTGATCAGGGCTAAACAAAGTCTCGATGCTGCTGGGTGCAGCAAGTATGTTACCGCAAATGCGGTAATTGGCCAGGCCGTTAGACGGGATACTGCTGTAACGGCGTGTCCTGACACGCCAGGCAATGTTTGAGTTACATTGTATTACACCTTCGGCGTCAGAATGCCGCCGAACGAGGGTTAATATATTGTTGAATATGTTGAAACATCCTCGTGACTCAGTTGACCGTTGCCAACAGCGCAAACAAAAATGGATGTGGCTTTTTCTAAATTCCTTTTGTAAAGTCGTTTTTTCCAATTATAATGTGATAGTTTGTTTTCCCGGTCGATTATAAATAAATAGAAGCCTTCTTTTTATATAGAAAACAATACTGTTGTTATTAATATAATAGGAAAGTGAAGAGAACAAAAAGTGACAAAGACACACAAGGCATACATGAAGATAAAGTGACCTAGTTAACTTATTTTTTTTTATTTATCTCAGAAGAAACATTGTTTTTTATATATTTATATGAAATACGAAATAAATTCCGGTTCCTCGTGGATTCTTAAGAAAACAAAATTTAACGCATCTGTGAATTTAATTCTTTTAAAGCAACTTTAAAACAGAGATGTCATTTTCTCAAACTACCAGACGATACTTTAAAACACATTGGTCTGTTACATAAACTCTCTGGTTACAAAGCTGAACACACACACTTACTCCATATCTTTTTCCGGTTTCAAGTGACTGCCATGGTGAGGCTAAATATTAAATAGACGCAGTTCTTTTAATGTGCCATATTTTAAAAATTATTCTTGTCATTATTGCTCATTTCTAATTATTTTGATAAAAGTATGCGCTTATTATTAATCAGTTGTTTATAGTCATGAATCGCATCGTTGAGTGATCGAACATTTATAGCTGCGGCCAGTAATATAAATGATCCCTACCTACCCTTACTGGTAAATGGTCACCAAGTGTGGGAATTTGAACTCACTACCAAGGCATCATAGCTCCTTTGGTTTCAGCCAATGTAACACAAAACCATGGTCTAAGATAACTGTTAAGCAAAATTACTATCCATCATTACTTCAAGCCTCGCGCTGATTGTCCATTATTACTTCAAGCTCTTCTAACACCGACTGGCACACTTATATTCTTACAAGTCTAATAACGCCAATATGCAGCAGCTACACATTAACTAATAAAAATTTCCTGAAAACATCAAGACGCACTCAGGGCAAGTAAACAATCCTCTCAGTCATGTAAACGAGTGAGTAATTAAACTCTTGTTGGAGGGCTTGTTCGGTGCATTAGAAGATAAAAATAGATAAATTTCACAAAAATAAATTGAATCTCCTACCAACGCGTAACTTACACGCCTCTGTCATCGGAATTTTTGGTAAATAATTTGCGTTGAAAAAAAAAAACCAAGCTCTGCTTATGAGAAAGTTTTAGAATTTACAAAATACAAGAATAACCCAAAGGTATATGCATGGAACAACAATAAAACATGCATCAAGCAAACCTTCGTCACTCTCCTTTTCTTTGCTCGAACTATCGTGATCCATATGTTTCGGTTAACATCGTAACAACAACTATTTTGCTGGAATTGGTAACTTATGTGCCAATGCTATTATTTATTGTAAATAAAGTATACCGGTAACTCCAAAATTTAAATAATACTATTTTTCAAACCTTATGTCTCTAGAATCTATACTGGCAAAGATACTTTATGACGGATAATGATGAGATCCTTGCTATTATAACAAACCCAAAAGATGATTCCATGGGAAATGACTTGTATACCACTGGGAAGTTACTATAAAAGCCAGTGCTAGTATTGTCTCCAGTTCTTACATATATCGGGCTAAAATGTCTTTCAACAGGTGTATCTTCCGGCACATGCTTAAGAGTGCTCTAGTCCCTCCCACTGGCAAAATCAGGTGCAGGGCAGAGACAGAGTCGAAAAATTACAGACCAACATCAGTACTCTCTAGTGATTTCAAGTAAATTCTGGAAAATTATTAAACAAAAGACCACACTTTTTATTTTTACAACATACCACAAATATAGCAAACAAACTCACACTGCCTTGAGTAAAAATAGATTCCTGAAGATGCCACCTTAAGCTTAGCTACAGTAATAATAGCTAAACACATATAGACAATAATCAAAAGTTATTGACTTTTCCTGACTTCTTCATTCATACCCGACAATCCCCAAGCCTCTCTCTCTAGTACTCTTTCCTTGTGCTAATAAATGACAACATCGGAATTGCATGGTGCTGTACTCAGACATTCCTCAGTCTCAAACAGCTCACTTTCCTGTGTGAGCCAAGATAGATCAGTTCCCCAGAGCGATGCGCCACAGGTTCCATTCGGGGTTCAAGCGAAGCGTGTCTTGGGTCCGAATAGACTGGTTCTTCTGTACGTTAATGGTCTGTGCACTCTAACCCTTTACCCAACTGTAAATAGACATCTGCTTCACAAAGTGATGATACATCGAATAGTCCACTGACAAGATTGAAAGAGGTTAAATACCATGCAGAGAATGCTATCAGATGGGGTCGTAAGCTGGTATGGAGATAGTACCTTTAATCCTAACATCGACAACGAAATATATTGCGTTTCTTCTCACCGTTTTAGCTCCCAACCACCATCTTTGATATCCCATCAATCAAAGCGCATACTTGCACTTATGATTGCTGTAGCGTCCCTGTCTACTCCGCACCTCCAGCATTAAATATCCGGTGTAAATCTCAGGTGATTGCTCCTCAGTCTTCATATTGATAACTTAACCCGCCGTATGCCCCGCATAACTCAAGTACTCTGCGGATTTCTATAATTTTTACTTTCTATTTATTATCCTCTCTTATTCAAAAGTCTTTAATTCATTGTATTGTTGTATGGAGAGGTATCATAAAATACTCCCTATTTTCTTTTTTTTTTTAGAAAGAGCTCAACGAGCTAGCTTCAATTATATTGTTATGCTTCCGTAAACCGTACAGAAGCGATAGTGGTACCGATTTACTTTTTAGTGAGAGCTTCCTTTCATCTTGAGGCTTGACAACTATACATCGTGTCGTTGTACTTTCGAAAACATAGAAGTATTATACATGCTCATTTATAAAAGGAAATGTGGCTCCAGAGTCTGCTCAACAGTACGTGTTTCAGGGTAGAACAGGGGTTAGCTTGCACCCAGTTTTGCAATATAAGCTCCCCGCCTGTACAACGTTAATAAGATTAACCATATCTATCCACTCATTCTAAAAACTGTAAAAAAGTCATCAAAAAAATGGATTCGAAAGCCTCTGTCTTTATATTGAATGCAGTGAAAATTTAATTCTGAACTAACGGCACACAATACGTCCATTATTATACACACGTGTAATACCTTCACATGTGGTAATTTTATTTTAATTATTTATTTATTTTTTTTGTTTTTCTTTTGACCCTAGTAATCTCTCTTTTGTTATATGTATAATTGGCTTGTTAGTAAATTTAATTATATATCACTCAATATATCTGTATTTGAAGCAAAGATGCTGTGGTAGGGGCCAGACACAGTTTATACTACGGCTGCCAACGCTACCTCTAGAAAAAGAAATTAAATAACTATCTAATATACAAAAAAAAGAATCTAGAGTTTATGTGTAACATGTACTTTTTGTTAAAATAAACTTTTTATATTATTATTATATTATATAAAAATAGTAATTTTTGTACATATATTAAATATTTTTGCTATTTTAAATACCAATCAGCAGCAGGTGCAATTTCGAGTTCCGCTACGTAATTTTTGTTTTATTTAGCGTTACCTGTTCCAATTTTATTTTCAATATAACTTTATGTTTGAAAAAAAATTTGCTAATCGATATAATTTGTTTCTCTTAATTGTCGCTACTGTTAATGATATACGTACCCAATTGATATTTTTCTCAAAGTTTTCATGTACAGAATTGACTTTCTTACTCTTTTATTATGTATAGATTAATAAAGAAATAAAATATTATTGTAACTACATGTTTATAGCATTCTATGTTCTTTATCTATCTAAGCAGGTCAAAGTTTATAAAGCAAGTATTCAGCTCGTTGCGCTAGCTAACTGATGTTCATCTTTATTTTTTTATACTCTTTGGTTGATTATAATGATATTTTGTGACAAACGCAATACAAAAAGAAGTTTATTTTAAAAAAGGTAAAGCTGAATAGGACAAAGTGTCATAGCTCTTAATAAATAGTTTTGTGTTTATCTTGGAGACAAAAAGTTTTATAACTTATACAAATCTTAAATATGTATATAGAAACATGTTTCTCTTATTCATATTACCAACAGTGTTTACAATTTCTTTGATCAAAGAAAAGCCTAAAAGGACTGCTAATTGGGAACCTTACACTGAATCATACGAAGACGATTATGAATATAATATTTCTAGTGTACTTAAACAAAGTGTTGACATTTTTGTTGGTAACTGTGGTAATGGACAAGTATTTATAAATGGACGTTGTAAAAGTGCAAGATTTTAAGTTCAAGTACTTCATAATCTACTTAATAATAGATCTTACTGGTTGCCGAACAGTGCAAACATCACTTCGTTAATTGTCTCTCAGTAATATTAGTAAAACTGAAGCTAAATCACTCTTTTTGATAACTACCGCAGTAAACAAAAACTTAAGTGACATCGAAGGCTCTAGTGAAGTGAATTTAGTGAAAACAAATCTAAAAACATCGAAATAATTGCCTATAATAACAACTTAATTTAGAGGTTATAGTGAACCGCTAGAAAATAGTGTGTGACAGTGTTTTTGACATTTCACTTGTGTGACACCAACGTTGAACACACGAGCCAGTGTTACCAGTGCAAAAATAATTAAAAATAAAAATACTACTAAATATGGAGGGACAATTTAAAATACTTTTCGATAAAATGAAAGAAGAAATGGACAAACAAACAAATATCATATTTGAGAAAATGAATGAAAAATTGGAACCATTGATAGAAGAGAACAAAATTATGAGAAATAAAATTGAAATATTGGAAAAAAAAAATCGATTATTTAGAGAGAGATAAGAAAAAAAATAATATTTTATGTTTTGGATTGGAAGAAAAAGAGAATTCCTCATTAGAGTTGCTACATAATATACAAAAGGTTTTTAAGATTGATCTAAATATCACCTTGAATTTAAACGATGTGTCTAAGATCTATCGTATCGGCTCTAAACAAGTCAACAAAATCAGACCAGTCCTTATTGCTTTTGCAAATGCCTGGAAGAGAACGGAAGTTCTAAAAACGAAGAAAAACCTAAAAGATATATACCTTACCGAAGATTTTCCTAAGGATGTATTAAATAAAAGGAGGGAATTAAAGCCGAAATTATTGGAAGAGCGTGCGAAAGGACATATTGCTTACATAAAATACGATAAACTAATTGTGAAAGAAGGAAATTTAAATAAAGAGAAAAGGAAGAGAGTTCAATCAACTTCGCCGGTAATTCAGAATCAGACCAAAAAAGCTGTGACCAATACTTCAACATTAAAGGAATCAAGACAGAATGTTTTTGACCTAATGAGACATAAATCAAACTCACTTACCAGCATCCCAAAACAGTAGCAACGAACCATCAGCAACCAGAAGCAGGACAACCCCAACCCGGCTGGTCCCCGTGGGGTTGATAGACCACCACCCCCCATATACATAGAAGCGAATACTACGTTAAATAATAAAAAGAATATAAAAATAAATAGAAAAACGAATATAAAATCAAATGAGCAAATAAATCCAAAAACAAATAATTCCAAAAATCACAAAAAGAAGAAAAATAAATTATACCTCGGAACTTTGAATGTTAGAACACTTAAGACAGACAATAGACTACAAGAATTGGAAGAAGCTATAAGTCACATAAAATGGGATATTATTGGCCTTTGTGAAGTAAGAAGAGTAGGTGAGGAGATAAGAGAATACAGTGACTACATATTTTATTTCTACGGCGAAAAACAAGGAATATACGGTATAGGATTCCTAATAAAAAAATATTTGAAAGACAAAATAATTAGTTTAAATGGAATAACAGACAGAATAGCAGTACTTGATATACAGTTACCAGAGTTCAAACAACCGTCGACAATCATTCAAATACACGCACCCACAGAACAAGATACAAAAATAGCGAAAGACAAATTCTACAAAGACCTGAACGTTCTATTGCAACAGAAGAATAAAAACGTAATTCTGATTGGAGACTTTAATGCCAAGGTAGGACACAAATTAAGTAAAGATGAGTTTGTACTAGGAAATTACACCTACGGTGACAGAAATGACAACGGAAACAGGCTCATCGACTTTGCTTTTGAAAATAATCTCAAAGTAATGAACAGTTTCTTTAGGAAGAAAAGATCAAGAAAATGGACATGGATTTCCCCTAACAGAAGAGACAAAAACGAAATTGATTTTATACTTTCAACAGAAAAACATATATTCAGCGAAGTCGGCGTAGTAAGCAAATTAAATTTTAATACAGATCATAGAATGATAAGAGGAATAATACATTCAATCAATAAATCACGTAAACATTTCGCATCCTCCACCAAGACTGAAATGGCGTCGCCTATACCACAAAAGTTCTTAGAAGATCTAGAGACCGCATTAGACGCAATGGGAACGCAAAAAACATTACAAGAAAAGTATAATGTTATGGAGAGAGAACTGAAGAATCTTAAAAAGCAAATAAATACCAAAATTGAAAAGAAAAATAAGTTAGGAGAAGAAGCACTAAACCTGATGAAAGAAAGGAATTTAATGCTAGAACAACGAAAGGATAACCACCAAAATATATCAAATATTAGTAAAAAAATTCAAACATCAATAAAAAAGCACAAGAAAACTGAAAGACTTAATGTATTAAGAAAACATATAGAGAAAACAGGAGGAATTAAGAAGGGTCTAAAACAGCTAAGAGAATACACGCAATGGATACCCAATATGAAAACTAGAAATGGGCAAGGCGACAAATTGACAAACAAAAGAGCATCCATAGCCAAAGTAGCAACAGAATTTTACAAACAATTATACACACAGGAAGATGAACCAATGGAAATAGAGATAAAGTATACAGTTGAAGATGAAATACCTTGCATATTAGAGACCGAAACCATAAAAGCTATAAATACACAGAAATGCGACAAAGCACCTGGGGACGATAATATCTCAAACTTCATTCTAAAAGAATCTCTAATTGTTACATCTAAACACTTAACACAATTATTTAACGAAATACTGACTACTGAACAAATACCGAAGCAATGGACGAAATCCACTATTGTCTTACTGCATAAAAAAGGCAAAAAAAAATGAGATAAATAATTATAGACCGATAAGCTTAATGCCCAATCTATATAAAGTCTTCTCAAAGATTCTTCTGGGCCGAATCACGAAACAACTGGAAGAAAATCAACAAAAAGAACAAGCAGGATTTAGGCAAGATTTTTCCACCGTAGATCATATTCATGTTGTGAAACAAATCATCGAAAAAAATAATGAATACGGGCAACAATATTACTTGGCATTCGTCGACTACAATAAGGCTTTTGATTCCTTAAGTCATAACTATATTTGGAAAACATTGGAAAATCAAGGAGTACACAGAAAATACATCAGAATTATAAAAGAAATATACAAAAACTCCACAGCATCAGTCCAACTTGAACAACAAGGAGAAGAATTTAATATTCAACGAGGAGTTAGGCAAGGAGATCCACTCTCCCCAAAACTCTTTATAGCCGTATTGGAGAACATATTTAGGAGTATAAACTGGGAATGTTTTGGAATTAACATAAATGGGGTAAATCTTAACCATCTAAGGTTCGCAGACGACATCGTATTATTCGCTAAAAAACCAGATATTCTACAAACTATGTTACAACAACTGGATCATGAAAGTAGAAAGGCAGGACTCTCTATGAATCCAATAAAGACCAAAGTTATGACGAATGCAATAAGGAAAACTATAGAGATAAATCAAAACGCAATCGAATACATAGACGAATACATATATTTAGGACAGGTAATATCAACTAAGAACCAACATTCAAAAGAAATCGATAGAAGAATAAGTAACTGTTGGAAACGGTACTGGTCACTAAAAGAAATTTTTAAAAGTGAAACAATGCCAATGTCAGTAAAATCCAAGCTGTACAACACATGTATTTTACCGTGTCTTACGTATGGGTGTCAAACTTGGCCTACGACAAGCAAAAATAATCAGAAACTTGCAGTTTGCCAGCGCAGCATGGAGCGAAGCATGTTAAACATAAGACTACAGGACAGATGGAAAACTTCATTGATAAGGGAAAGAACGAAAGTGAGTGACGTATTACAAAAAATAAGAAAACTGAAATGGAATTGGATTGGACATATTATGAGAACGATTAAAGAGAAATGGACAAAAGATGTAATAGAATGGTACCCTAGAGATGGGAAAAGGCAAAAAGGACGTCAAATAAAAAGATGGGAGGACGATTTACCAAAAGGATGGAGACGAATTGCGAAAAACAGAGAGGAATGGAAGTTAATGGGGGAGGCCTATGTCAAGAGACATCCTGATCAACAAACTGGCTGCTGATAAAAGAAAAATATATTTATGTAAGAAATATTGTATCATGGTCAGAGAATAAAGGCTTTTATTATTATTATTATTATAGGAAAATTTATTTCCTTCAAAAGGAAAGAAACGTTTCAACAATTTTACAATTTCAAGTATTTCTTTGTGGTGAAATTGTTATTAATTAACCCTGCTCTCTTCATTTCTAGTCACTTAAAATAAGATCAGGCTAAATTGGAGATAAAGATTATGACTCGGCAAAGATTTCTTAAATTGTTACTTAAATTTAAAGAGTTTTTATATTTAAAAGAGTTTTTTTTTAGATTCACGCTGTTTCCCACATATAGCAGATATGAAAGAAGTATGCAGGGGTCGTAGCGATTGCCACTCCGTTCTCTCTGACTAAGCTAGGGATAAAGTATGTAGCTAATTAAGTAAATAATATGTCTTAATATATGTACTTTAAACTTTAATTTCTATCTCTTGAGTTATTGTATGACTGACATAACTCACAGATTAAGTCTAGTGGAAGTAGAAAGCTGAAATTTAGCATTTAGGTTTGTTAGGGAAGCATTGGGTAAGCACTAAGAGAAGAATTCCAAAAATTCTTATAAATACGTAAAAAAAATGTATTTTTTTTTAACTTCACGCTGTAACCTGCATATAGCAGGGTAGGCAGAGGGAATCAGAGAACCTTGTGTTAAGACACTCCATTCTATTTCAAAAATTCCGTTCCCCACTTT
>JAKGSA010002765.1:0-10077 GCA_033558755.1 Philaethria dido
CTAACCATTTAGCGGTCGGACGCGGCTTGGACGTTTTTAAGAGGCGCGGGTTCGATTCCCGCTGCGTTCAGATTTTTGTAAGTCTTTCGTTTCCTAAGTGTGTGATTAATACTAAAGATTCAAAAATACTTTCCATTCCCTTATTTTTGCTTATAACAAGATGTAGTCATGTTATATAAAAAATATTATAAGAAAACAGGTGTCCTAGATTTAAAAAACTTACACAATTTACGTTTTAAAGCTCTCTCATAAAGTTTCTAGGGCGCTGATATTTTTATATCGCTCATACCTTATGCTTGAGCTACTTTGTTTAAAAAGGAAATATGCTATGAAAAAATTTAATAAACTGATGTCTTTCTGGGGACTCTCCACTTAGCTACTTTAATATAGGTAGCTTGACGCTTTTTTGCAGGGTAGTTAGAGTGAACATTTCATGACACTCCGTTCCCCGCTTTTCGCCCGAATTTGAGATATTGTGTGTTAAGTGGCGGAACTCAACGCCGCGCTTTATCTCATTAAAGAGGTTTAAAGGGAAATAAAAATAAATTAATTATAATCATTCCCCCGAATGGGATCGAACCTGCAACCAATCGAGCTTACTGCGTCCTGATTGCGTTGCTTCTCCTTCAAAATGGTTTTCAATTCGACTTTATTTTTATGTTATAACGTGTTACTGGTTGAAACAGTAGTGATGATTCTTTTTCAATTATGATAGCTAGGACTTTTCATGTAGTCACATTTAAATAAAATGCACCAAAATTAAAAATTATTACGGATAACTCAAAAACTAATAGTCATATCTTAACGAAATTTAAAGGAATCAATCGATTTATTTGCATCAGTCCATTTTATTATGATAATTAGAAGCACTAGCTATCATATAAAAAAAGAATCACATAAATTGGTTCATCCAGTAAAAAGTTATGCTGTCACACACATAAAAAATACAGTACTCCCTTTTTAAAATCGGTTAAAAACATTTAATACAGTAAAAGCTCTCAACAATCTGCTTATAAATTTTTATGCTTAATTTTCAAAGAACATAGAGAGCCCAAAATTACAATGCCAAGTTATGAATTGTCATAATTTCATTTCCTTTAGTAAATTTGCGGACGATCTCATCTAAATGAATACTGGTTTTAACCGACTTCAAAACATGAGGAGGTTATTAATTTGACTATATTTTTTGTATGTAACACATAACTTTTTAACTTTTTTACATACATATACAGCTTCACGGTGTATTCTGCGTATAGCAGGGTAGGCAGAGGGAACCTAATGTTAAGACACTCCGTTCTCCACTTTCCCCCGAATTGAGGCATTGCGTGCTGAGTGGCGGAACTCAACGCCGCCTTTTGCCTTGTCCAAGCCCAAAAAATGAAAAATTCCATTTCCTGGAGTGGGAATCGAACGCACAGCCTGTCGTGTTTACAGTCGCACGTTTGTGCATCTGCGCCAGGACAGGCGTTTACTGGGTGAACGAATTTTGATGTTTTTTTATATGATAGCTAGAGGCTTCCAAACTGGTCTATTTATATTTACTTAACGACGAGTAGTTTTTGAGTTATTCGTAATAATTGTACTTTTAAGTGTATTTTTTTTTCAAATAGGTTATCTTTTCTTGTTATTATAATATTTCAATTATTTCAAAATTATACTAATATAAAAATGAAATTTTATATGGATGGTTGTTTGTCATTTTTTCAAAAAAAAAATACTGAACGTATTTAAACTTTACGGTAATTTAAGTTATATATTAGAATAACACACACACATAGGCTAAATTTAGTTAATATCGGACGAGTTTTTGAGTTATTTGTAATTGTAGTTTTTAATTCATTTTATTTGAGGTCAGTTTTATGTTTTTGGTAAAAAAAATTTATTAAAGCACACTTATTTATATATTAAAATTGTTTTAACTATCTGTTCTGGTAAGATAAAACGCGGTTGAGTTCTATCTCTCTCCTACCTTCACTCACTTTCCTTCCTGTTGCATACACGGGAAAAGCATTCAAATATTTAAAATCTGTTTCGCTTACTGTTTTTTTTTTATTTTAAAATGACTAAAAATCCTCTTAAATCACTAGATAACAGAATTTAAGCTCATTTTAAGCTTAACAAAATATTTTTATTTATCTTCCAAAGCTTATCAGAGAAACAAAAAATATTAAAATTCAGTATTGTCTAAAATAAAATGTGTTGTTATCGTTAATTTTCAGAAAATGTTTGTTTCATATTACGAACAAGGGATCAAGTACATTGGAGTGTCTTGTCACTGTCTGTGTACCCTCCTATGCTTAAAAAATTATGAGAGTTTTCAGTTCAAATGTAAATGAGTAATAATTTATGTTAAAAAATATATATTATTCATTCTTTTTTTAGCTTCACGCTGTATCCCGCATATAGCAGGGTAGGCAGAGCGAACCTGAGAACCTAGTGTTAAGACTCTCCATTCTCTTTCAACAATTCCGTTCCCTACTTTCCGCCGAATTGAGGCATTGCGTGTTGAGTGACGGAACTCAACGCCGCGCTTTGCCTTTTTACCAAACCCAAGAAATGAAAATACTAAATTTTACATTTCCTGGAGAGACAATCGAGCCCACAACCTGTCGCGTTTACAGTCGCGTGCTTGTGCCTCTGCTCCACGACAGGCATTATTAAATATATTCCCTTGAATGGAAATCGAACCCAGATCCAACGATGCTTACAGTCATGAGCCAAATAATATTCTCATCCTTTTTTGCCATAAGCTTTTAACTATATTAACATTTTTTTGCTCAAATAGCGTTAAATTCCAGTTTAAAATTTCTAAAAGCAAATATCAAGTAATATCCAGTACGAAGCAGATCGTATAAAGTGTACCACGTGACACCACCATTAGTTTTCATAAGGTTTTCCATCAAAAGTGAACTTTATAGTTATAGTAATAAAGATTGATTTTGTTTGTCTAGCGAGAGAGCAAATTTGTTGCTCTTAGAGTATATTTAAGTTTTTATTGTAAACTTTGTGTAGGATGAAGAGGTTTGTGACATTTGGAAAATATACAAAGAGTTTATAAAAAAGAAAAAATATATATATACATATATACAGCTTCACGCATAGTAGGGTAGTCAGAGAAATCTTAGTGTTTAGACACTCAACTTTTAGTCCTAGAGATATTGGATCTAGGCGGAAAGTGGGGAACGGAGTATCTTAACACTAGGTTCTCAGGTTCCCTCTGCCCACCCTGCTATATACGGGATATAGCGTGAAGGTAAAAAAAGCCTATATAAATATAGTGTATGAGTAGGCAGAAAATACTAGTGTCAAAACTCTCAGTTCGCCGTTAAGTGGCGCAACTTAACGCCGCCTCTGATCTTCACGGAATAGGGAAATGAAATTTAAATAAAAATCAGCTTCACGCTTTATCCCGCATAACTGGGTAGTAAGAGGGTGGTAGATAGTACCAGTCTAGTGTCAAAAAATTACATTCTCAGCTTCCCGCCCGAATTCTAAGCATTGCGTGTTAAGTAGCGGTATTCAACATCGTGTTCTGTCTACTACTACTACTACTACTAGAGTATGGAATGAAAATAATTTAAATAATTATTTAAATTACATTATTATTTATTATTTATTATTTATTATTTATTATTTATTATTTATTATTTATTATTTATTATTTATTATTTATTATTTATTATTTATTATTTATTATTTATTATTTATTATTATTATTTATTATTTATTATTTATTATTTATTATTTATTTATTATTTATTATTTATTATTTATTATTTATTATTTATTATTTATTATTTATTATTTATTATTTATTATTTATTATTTATTATTTATTATTTATTATTTATTATTTATTATTTATTATTTATTATTTATTATTTATTATTTATTATTTATTATTCATTATTTATTTTATTTTACGCCGAATGGGATTTTTTTTATATGAATTAAATTACATCCACGGGGCCCGCCACTTCTGCCTGTGCCTTTGTTTCTTTTTTTTTTATTTATTTGTTACATTTGGCAGTATACTTAAATAGAACTAAATTAATTGTATCTTAAAACTATGGTGAGATCCTCAATGCCTAACTGTTTTTTTTTGTTAGCCAATTGTTATAAACCCCGAGTGGGTATCGAACACGTAATCCTTTGGCATTTATAATTAATCTATCCTGCTATACGGCTAAAAGGGTGAAACTGCTTGAAACAACAATAGGGCCATTTATTTTGTATTTGTATACACGTATTTATCGCTAATTAAGAGGAACGTGTGCTATCTGCATCTAGTTGAACTTCAATGGGGGAGCTTTCAACCGTATTAAGGCGAGCTTTTTAATGCCTATGAAATATAACAGTTTTTAATTACGTAATGAGTATGTATGAAGTTGAAATTTTTATTTCAACAAAGTTTAGAAAATTATGAAATTGAAGTTCATGTCTTTTATTTTTTTTAATAATTTAATGGGCTTGTTCCATAGAAACGTAGTCAGAGGTTAGTTAACACATTCTCCACGTTCTGAGGAATAATACCGCGCTTTGTTTTGCCAGAGGGAAGAAATGATGAAAATAATGTAAATATCATCATTGCTCTCGAGTGAGAATCGATCGTTTTGATATATTTTGATATGGGGCTATCGTCACGCCATGGGATAGCGTACAGCTGTAAACGTACGGCAATGGCTTTAATTTCATTATGAAACACAGCGGTGTTGAGTTCCGCCACCCACACAGCACACTTTTTTTTAATTAGAGGAACTAAGTGCCTTAGTATCTAAGTTCTTTCTAGCTTATTTAGGGCTCCAGGTATAAAAGCGACTTATATATCTTAGATGTGACAAGTGCTTTTAAACATAAATACATCCTTGTTTATGACGTCACGTCAAAAGCGCATGGTTGTTTGATTTATGCACTAGTTGTATGAAACACCTACATTTTAGATACGACCTGAAATATTTGAAAATATTATTATATTTTTTTTCAGCGCTTCAATTTTTATCCCGCATCGTGGAGACATAGAGAACAAGATATTCCGTTAACTGCTGTCGACTTCCATCCAACAGCTGAAACGCACGATCTGCTGGTCTGCAACAACAACAACTTCTATAGGCTGCCATTTTAGATTAACAACAATTTTGGTTACTTATAATCACATTTTATCACAACTAACGATATATTCAAATTCCAGTTTAATCAGACACTCAGAAAATTAGCTTGCAAAATTTGACTTCCTAGGCGCAGAGGCACGCGTGCGACTGTAAACGCGATAGGTTATGGGTTCGATTCCCACTCCAGGTAATGGAATTTTTAATTTCTGGTTTGCAACAAGGCAGCGCAGCGTTGAGTTCCGCTACTCAGCACGCAATACCTCAATACCTCAACAACGGAGTATCTTAACACTAGGTTCCCTCTGCCTACCCTGCTATATGCGGGATACAGCGTGAAGCTATGTATGCATGTATGTAAAATTTGACTTTGTAAAAACAAAGACCTTGTAAGAACTCTAAATTGCCAAAAGCGTTTTTATTATCTAGTACCATAGGTAATAAATACTTTGTCATATTCTTAACGACATTCCATAATTATCATAATTTAAAATAATCCCCGAATAAAAAATTCAATTTGCAAAACGTAAAAACTCTAGAGACATTATGGATGGATAAAAGTTACAGTAACTTTTTTTGGTAAAAACATTTTTCCCAACGAAATTTTAACTTTTTTTTTTATTTAGAAACAAGAGAAATGGGTTAATATTGTGGTTTTTTATGCTTAATTTACAGTCATAATCGAGGCCGTTAAAGCGAAGTAAGAAAGGGTGATTGTAAGTGCAACTGGTTGTAGGTTCGATTTCCACTCGTGGGCTTAGATTCACGCTGTATCCCGTATATAACAGGGTAGGCCGAGGGAACCTGAGAACCTAGTGTTAAGATACTCCGTTCCCCACTCTCCGCCGACGCATTGCGTGCTGAGAGCGCAAACGTGGAATAGTTAGGTACATTTAAATTATATTGATTTCTTCACTCTCGTAACAAAAAGCGCGGAGTTAAATTCCGCCACTTACGACACAATATCTAGAATTCAGGCAGAAAGAGGCGAACGTAGCATCTTGACACTAGGCTCTCCCTGATTACAATGGTATGTGGATTTAAGCGAAAAGCTGTTTTTTATAAATGGCCAGTTTCTTTTTTGTTAGCTTAGTGGTTACTAATTCTGAGTGACAAACAATATGTCAGGGATATTATTTCACTGTTATTTTTATTATTTAGCTATCGAGGCGCATTGGGAAAGCATTTCACTACACGGTTAGTTGTGGGTTCAATTCCTGTCAGGGTAATGTTTAAATTTAAATTATTCTCATAACTGTTTGGATTTTGATTTGGTAGAATGCGGCGTTGAGTTGCTAGACTCAAAACGCAATGTTTTAATTTCGAGAAAATTGTTAAAAACGGAGTGTCTTGACACTATGATCTTTCTGCATACCCTGCTATGCAAGCAATAGCGTGAAACTTTTCCTTTTAGCTTCTATTGTTGTAAGAGAACGGAGTGTCTTAATACTAGATTCGCAGGTTCCCTCTGCTTACCCTGCTATATGCGGGATACAGCGTGAAGCGTGAAACTGAAATAAATATATACCCAAATATTTTCTCATATATATCTTGAAAGTTTTAATTCAATAACGCCTGTCGTGGCGCAGAGGCACAAGCGTACGATTGCAAATGCGACAGGTTGTGGGTTCGATTCCGACTCCAGGAAATGGAATTTTTCATTTACAAGGCAAAGCGCGGCGTTGAGTTCCACCACTCAGCACGCAATGCCTCAATTCGACGGAAAGTGGGGAACGGAGTGTCTTAACACTTGGTTCCCTCTGTCTACCCTGCTATATGCGGGATACAGCGTGAAGCGCGTATCTACGTATGTATTTTAAATTCATTTTAATCATAATTTAAAACAAATATTTTAAAAAGAGATCCTTTATAGATAACGTAAAATATTAATTTAAACCTTTGATTTAAAATAAACGGTCGGTTACAAAATTTATCTTTCATCTTTGAAAATACTAAAAAAATATGTTTATATGAAAACTCTTTGGCATTCATTTTGATTAATTTAGGCGATGAGATCGCCTTTTTTAATAATTATTTTCTTAAAATCTCAAATAATATTATTTTATATATCATAGTTCAGTCGACAAGCTTAATTTAAATCGAAGGTTATAGGTACATATCACAAAAGAGCAAGGTTGAGTTTTTTAATATTTTTTTATGTTACTCAAACATTAAGGTAAGGGAAATATTTAAAAAGGCATAAAAATGAACTCAACGGGAATCGAACCCACGCTGACTAACGAATAGAAATTAAATTAAGCCCCAATCTTATTCTTTTTTTGAAAAGCATGAATAAGAAATTCAAAAGATTAAATTTGAAGTTTACATGAATGAATTTGAAAATCCATAAATAATTTGTAGACAGAGGGAACCTGTGATCTAGAGAACCTAGAGTTAAGACACTCCATTCTCTTAAGATTTCCGTTCCCCGAAATTTTTATTTCGCCGAATTGAGGTATTGCGTGCTGAGTGGCGGAACTCAACGCCGTTTTACCAGAGCGATGAATTTTCTGTGTGAAAATTAATTTAGGGTTTGAAATTCGAGAACATGAATTTTATTCTTAAAAAAAAATAATTTGGAGCTAAAAGTCTCAAAAATATATTAAATGAATATTTCCCCAATCGGGATTTGAAACCACAACCTCATTCTCCAACCATATATGGTTAGAAGCCAATTATATACAAGTATCAGAACTCCATTTTTACGTTATATTTTTCCCAAAAATATATATCGTCAAATATTTTTTGTCGTGAAATATTTAAACAATAGAAATATATATCTAGGAGTACAATAGAAGGCATACAATCAAAAATATCTAAATATCCAAATATCCATGATTGAAAAATTCCAATTCCAATATTTTCGTAGAAGTCTTATTTGACCGATAACAATGTTGTTTTTTATATATACGTACGAATATAATATATTTCTGTAACTTCCAATATTTACTATCTTCGTTGTACAGCGTCATAGTGAAACGGATGAGCTTACACGCAGTGGTTGTAGGTTCGATCGAATAAATATTATAAAGTAAAAATAAGGTAGGATGAACCTGTCGTGGCACAGAGGTCGTGGGTTCGATTAGCACTCCAGGAAATGAAATTTTTCATTTCCTGGATTTTGTAACAAGGCAAAGCGCGACGTTAAGTTCCGCCACTCAGCACGCAATGCCTCAATTCGGTGGAAAGTGGGGAACGGAGTGTTTTAACACTAGGTTCTCAGGTTTCCTCTACCTACCCTGCTATACGCGGGATACAGCGTGAAGCTAAAAAAAATAGAAAGAGAGTACAAAAGAAATACATTTTTAGACAACCTATCAAAATTTGAACGCAGCGGGACTAAAAGTCTTGCCTCTTGGAAACCGTCTAAGCACACTAACCGCTAAGCCATGCGTTCTTATCCAGCTGCATTGAAATTCTTAAATATGACTGTTACCAGCTATTTCTACTACCCAAAGATTGAGTTCTAATTTTTATACCTTTCCTAAAAATGTTTTTCGTTTTGTGTGTGACTAACACTTGAAATTATCGAAAATATAATATTTAATTTAAAAGAGAAGAAACAGCTTAGCAATCCATGGATTCACCGTGCGAGTGCCCATCGCGTTGCAGAGAGAGGAGTTTGGAGAGTGCCTGGGGCTTACGACCCAACGTGTAGGTTTAAATACAAAGGAAATTATCTCGAAAACCACATAAAATTTGTAGATACAAAATAAATAAATATATATTTTTTTTAACTTCACGCTGTATCCCGCATATAGCAGGGTAGGCAGAGGGAACCTAAGAACCTAGTGTTAAGACACTCCGTCCTCTTACAACTATTCCGTTCTGCACTTTCCGCCAAATTCAGACATTGCGTGTTGGGTGGCGGAACTCAACGCCGCGTTTTGCCTTGTTACGAAACCCAGGAAATGAAAATACTAACATTTCCTGGAGTGGGAATCGAACCCACAACCTGTCGTGTTTATAGTCGCACGCTTCTGCCTCTGCGCCACGAAAGGCGAAATAAATAAATGAATTTAAAAATAAAATCAGTTATTTACGTACAATTTTCAAATATAAATCTGAATAGCTAACAAAATTACAAAACTTTTCTATCACTTTGACGTTTTGCCTTTAAAATTTATAAGTTAGAATCTATATAAGATTTCAATTAAATTTAAAACTGGTTGATTTTGTACTAAAAAAGAAAATCGACTTCAAATGAAATGTAATAAAAAGTTACATTATTACGAATATCTCAAAAACTACTTGTCAAATCTTGACTAAATTTAATTTAATCATCATAAGCACTAGCTATCATATAAAAAAATCATTAAAATTCTTTCACTCAGTAAAAATTAATGCGATAACACATATGAAAACAATACAGTCAAATTTACAACTACCTCCTTTCTTCACGCGTTAACAACGCGTTGTCTTTTGCAATGTATATGTCACTTTATATAAACATGGATGTCAAACTATGGTAGTGTGTCTAACATTTATTTTATTAATTTTATATACTTTTTATGCATTATTTAAAAAATATATTAGCATTCTGCACTCCTTCTCTATATAAACTATAAGTGTGCCAAATTTCATGCTCCTCCTCCTAATTTTCGTAAAAAGGGGTACAAAGGTTTTGCTTCACTTATTTATATATAGATGTCTTCTTAAATCATCACAACCTCATTACGTGGCGGATATGAGATATTTTAATATAATACAAAAATATTTCGTATAATAATGAGGCAAGCCTTGATTAAAATAAAGGTTTTGCGGCGAATGAGCTTTACCCTTATGAGATCGGTCTAGGTTAAAAGAAAAAAGCGAATTTAGCATATCCCATGTTTTTTGTTTAGCTTAACGCTGTATCCCGCATATAGCAGAGTAGGCAGAGGGAACCTGAGGCTTGTAATTTTTAATTGAATATGTTATATTACTATTATAACAAATATATATATATATATATATATATATATATATATAT
>JAKGSA010002766.1:0-13515 GCA_033558755.1 Philaethria dido
CATAAATGTGATATATACGTATATACTTACAGTCTTTATCATATACTATCGCTTACACCTTAAAAGTTATTTACGTATTATGTTCTTTAATTCACGGCCTGCTTTAGCTTTGTTTATTATCTTTGAATAGAGCCTATAGTTTTTTCATAAATATTTCATGACCTAAATTAATTAAGAATATAAACATTTTAATTATTTCCAAGACTACCATCATCGGGATTTGGGACGGGATTGTGAATTCGATTCCCACTCGAAAGTATGGTTATATTTAAATTATTTTCATTTCCCTAATCTGAAAAGGCAAAGCGCGGCATTGCGTTTCGTCATTAAACAAACATTGTATTGATTTCGGACAAAAATGGGACAACGGAGAGTGTTGACACTAGGTTTCCTTCGACTACCAGGGTAGTGCGCGAAAAGGTGAAAAGTTGCAAAAAAAGTTTACCACACAGTATAGGGCGGACACATTATATATAGGGTGTCCCAAAATTAACGCAAGATTTGAATTAAATAGAAAATGCCATTTTAGTCTTTTAATAGCGAATGAATAATGAATATAATAGCAAATGGCGGCAAAGTCAAATCTTGCGTTAATTTTGGGACATCCTTTATAATACTTAGAAAATTAAATATGTATTTCATTTATAGTTATTTAAAAACATACATATAGACTCAGTGAAAAATATATTTTTAAAATTATTTATACATTAACAATAAACAGATACATGTATCTATATATAGTCATCGCTATATGACTTACTATGCATGAATTGTTAGGTGTATTAATTAATTTAGATTTACAAAGCACAGCATCCAAAGCTTATGAAATCAAATTATATAATACGTAATCCGTATATGAGTATTAGATAAGATTAATCAAGACAATATGAATTAATTACATTATAATGGGTTTATGTATCTTTTTGTTCTTTTTTTACCATCACGCTTTTCTCCCAAAGCAAGGTAGGCAGAGAGAAGTGTTAAGATAAATCGTTCTCCGCTTTCCGCACGAATTTAAGGTGTTAGTGGCTGAACTGAAGGTAGAATTTTTTCTTACTAGGGCGGTGAAATGAAAATAATTTGATTATAATCACAACCCTGAGTGGAAATCGAACTCACAACCATTTGTGCTTATAGTCAAATACTTTCGCACTGCACCACGATGGCCACAATGAATTTACATTGCTATATAATAAAATAAAATCAATAATCACCCTTAACTCAGTTGAAATGAGGCCTGTCATGGCGCAGAGGCACAAGCGTGAGACTGTAAACGACAGGCTGTGGTTTCGATTCCTACTTCAGGAAATGAAAATACTAATATATTATTTAATATTTTCATTTCCTGAAATAGGAATCGAACTCGCAACCTGTCAAAGTACAATCGCTTCTGCCTCTGAGCCTCGACAGCCCTCATTTCATCAGAATTAAGTGTGATTATTGATTTTATTTTATTATATAGAAATGTAAATTTATTGTGGCCATCGTGGTGCAGTGCGAAAGTATTTGACTATAAGCACAAATGGTTGTGAGTTCGATTTCCACTCCGGGTTGTGATTATAATCAAATTATTTTCATTTCACCGCCCTGGTAAGAAAAAATTCTACCTTCAGTTCAGCCACTAACACCTTAAATTCGTGCGGAAAGCGGAGAACGATTTATCTTAACACTTGCTACACCTTACCTAACCTACCTTGCTTTGGGAGAAAAGCGTAATGGTGAAAAAATAACAAAAAGAACTAGAAAAACATAAACCCATTATAATGTAATTAATTCATATTGTCTTGATTAATCTTATCTAATACTCATATACGGATTACGTATTATATAATTTGATTTCATAAGCTTTGGATGCTGTGCTTTGTAAATCTAAATTAATTAATACACCTAACAATTCATGCATAGTAAGTTATATAGCGATGACTATACATAGATACATGTATCTGTCTATTGTTAATGTATAAATAATTTTAAAAATATATTTTTCACTGAGTCTATATGTAAGTTTTTAAATAACTATAAACGAAATACATATTTAATTACTACGCCCTTTACTGTGTGGTAAACTTTTTTTGCAACTTTTCACCTTTTCCCGCTCTACCCTGGTAGTCGAAGGAAACTTAGTGTCAACACACTCCGTCGTCCCATTTCTGTCCGAAATCAATACAATGTTTCTTTAATGGCGGAACGCAATGCCGCGCTTTGCCTTTTCAGATTAGGGAAATGAAAATAATTTAAATATAACCATACTTTCGAGTGGGAATCGAATTCACAATCCCGTCCCAAATCCCGATGATGGTAATCTTGGAAATAATTAAAATGTTTATATTCTTAATTAATTTAGGTCATGAAATATTTATGAAAAAACTATAGGCTCTATTCAAAGATAATAAACAAAGCTAAAGCAGACCGTGAATTAAAGAACATAATACGTAAATAACTTTTAAGGTGTAAGCGATGGTATATGATAAAGACTGTAAGTATATACGTATATATCACATTTATGAACTATACCCAACGCAAAGTGAATTGGGGCACTCCTAAAGCTATAAAATAAGAAATGAAAAGGAGCATCAACTTAATTAACAATTAAAATAATTATTATATTAGCCGCACTCATCAACTGTCTACCCCAGTGAAACTAAAACTTGGAACAGCTTGATATTCAATTAAATAGAATATACGTAGAATAACTCGAAATAAGCAAGCATTAGGTGGGTAAAATAGCAATCGCAGGATTGCTAAGTTTCGCAGACCGTATCCGACAAAACTTTCAGTAGTCTGGGCTGCGGTCATTCGTTTTAGATAACATTTAGTTATACATACGAGTATGTACATAGACACTTGGAAAGCAAATAAGTGAACAAAATGTATTATGATTTGTCTTTATATTGTTTTAAATTTTAAAGTGTTAATCATACACTTAGGAAACGAAAACATATTTAGAAAACGTATACAAATTTGAACGCAGCGGGACTCGAACCCGTGCCTCTTGAAACCGTCCAAGCGCGACAAAAATATTTAATAAATAGCATTCTCTCTTGCCAAATGATTGTTCTTTGAAATGTATCATCTAATCATATAATCTTTAAGTAACAGAAATTTGTAAAAACCTCTCTACAAAGATACTAATAACAAAAATAAGTTGTAAGAAGCGTATAAGAATTTCGACGCAGCCGGATGTAGAACGCATGGCTTAGTGGTTTGACGGTTGGACGGTTTCCAAGAAGCGCGGGTTTGAGTCCCGCTGCGTTCAAATTTTATACGTTTTTTAAATATGTAAGTATTGTTTCTTTTTCCCGCATAGCGGGACAGGCAGAGAGAACCTGCTGCTAAAAGACACCGTTCTCTTTGCTTTCTGCCTAAATACAAAAGTGTGTCTTGAGTAGCGGTAATCAACGCCGTACTTTTCTTTACAAGGGTTAAATATGGAAATAATTGATAAATAAAGTCTAAGAAGTGACTTTGTTGATGCGATATGGGAAGACAAGAGAAGCTACAACACTCAATGTGTTGTGCCTTGACAAAGAGAATGTAGTATTTGAGTCGATATAATTCGATCTACACTTGTTGTCCAGATTGTGCGTACGAAATACTCTTCTTTCAGTGTGATAATCTATATATTCTGTCGAAAACCAATCACAACAACGCCTGTCGTGGCGCAGAGGCACAAGTGTGCGACTGTAAACGCGACAGATTGTGGGTTCGATTCCCACTCCAGGAAATGTAAGATTTTGTATTTTCATTTCTTGGGTTTGGTAACAAGGCAAAGCGCGGCGTTGAGTTTCGCCACTCAACACGCAATGCCTCAATTTGGCGGAAAGTGGGAAACGGAAATGTTGAAAAAGAATGGAGTGTCTTAACACTAGGTTCTCTGGTTCCCTCTGCCTATCCCGCTATATACGGGATACAGCGTGAAGTTAAAAAAAAAAAGTAAACCAATTCTGTACCATATGTTACATGAAGTAAACACGTGCACTTCGTAATGTTGTTGTTTTTCTAGAAAAATAAACTTAATCACACACACATATTCGTATACATATCTATGACAAGAAAAGATCTACACTTCAAACCAAATGGTTGTGATCAGAAAGCCAAAAGCAATAACGCCAGTCTCTAATTGCTAAGTCGGAGGAATGCAAACGCTACCATCAAATAAATGCCTAAATGCCTAAACGCCTAGACGTACCGAGAAGAACGTTCAAGGCATTCAGGAAATTGATTGTAGAATCAAATTTCGGTATCTGGTATTAATATCTTACGCAAGCGATATTTATTTAGTGATTTCTATCAATAAAAGGAAGTAACGTTATATATTGGCCAAATTACACAACTTAATTTCACTTAATAAATTGTAGACTATATGATAATGTAATGTTCAAGGAATATTATTGTAGAGTTTCATCTAAAACTGTTCAGTAGATCTTGCGTAAAATAGTGACATCCATCCACTCATAAGCACTCACAATTATCTGTATTTATAATAATAATAATATAAGAAATATAAATAGTAAGAACTTACTATTCTTTATTCATTAGCTCACGTTATGTTTAATATTTTTTACGATGCAATTCTCCTAAAATATATAAGGCTACACACATATGAGTGAGCATATTATCAAAGACAGTGCCAAAATACTAAAAAACTTTGTTCAGTAAAAAATTTTTTGGATGTCGTATTTAATAGTCTAAAATGGATTTGATGGAACAGAAAATCTAGATAGTAACATATGTTTCCTATATAAATTAGGAATTAAAAAAAAATAATTTTGCTTGCTATGAAGTGAAATTTTATTTAAATTAGTTATTTTTTTTTTTTTTTATTGATAACGAAAGGCAAACGAGCAGAAGGACCACCTGATGGTAAGTGGTTGCCTTCGCCCATAGACATCTACAACACCAGAGATGTTGTAGATGCGTTGCCAACCTAGAGGATACTGATGGAAGGGGGGACAATGTAGTAGTCCACTATCAGAACCACCACATTTTGGGGAAAGGATGGGTGGGAAAGGGAAAAATCTGGCTTACATGCCATCGAACCGGAACACATCATTAGATATTTGGCGGTTCGTCTTTGACATGATAGTGGTCGCGAGTCAGTCGGAGGACGAACCTCCTACCACCTAACAAAAATAAGTTGTAAAGGGAGAAAATTGATTAAAATATAAAGTAATTTTTTTTACAATAGTGACAAATTACGTCTAATAATGTAAAGCTGCGTGTTCAATCCGTAATAACATATTTTTTAATATTTTGTTTTAACAAATTGGAAAAACGTTTTTTTCATGATATATAAAACTTTTATTGAATGGGTAAATGTATTCTAATGGATGGATTCGGTTTATTCATCAAACTCAAAACCATCAGCAGGGTAGGCACAGGGAACCAGAGTGCCTAGTGTTAAGACACTCCGTTCTCTTTTAACATTATCGTTCCCCACTTTCCGCCGAATTGAGGCCTCGCGTAATGAGTGGCGGAATTGTGTAGTATATTTTCAGTTCATCTTTTTCACTATATATTCTTCAATGGTGATAAAACAAAATAATAACCAAAGAACTCACTAAATTGTTCATTTCTAAATAACAAATAATTATTTTAATATTTAGGTGACATACCTATTGTTTGATTCTCACAAAGTTAACAATATGAGTCAAAGTCAAAGTCAAATAATTTTATTCAAAATAAGAAGTTACAAGCTTCATTTTTTGAACGTCAAATAATTTACCACCGGTTCACTAAATTTAATGCCTCAGACCTGAGAAGAACCGGCGCAAGAAACTCAGCGGGACTATTTTATTTATTTTTTTTTTTTATGAACTGATCAAGCGCTATGAAGTTATGACATTTAATTATAATATGTCAAATTAATACTATTAAATTATGAAACTTTATTAATTTTCGATATGAAGTATTAAGATTTAGATTTTTAATTTTCAAAATACAGCTTGATGAAGTAAAATCGATAACTATTGAGTTGTTTAAGTTTAAGCTAATGTTTATTTATATCAGTTACATCTACTTAGAAAGGAGAGATTTATTGCCTAATAACATAGAGTTAAAGAAAAGACAAGAGTGAAATAATTTTCTTAGGAAAAAGCCATATTATTTATGCATACAATTTGTACATAAGAACTACAAAATGAAAAAAGTGCCATGCAAATGCGAGGTAATTTCTAATAAATAAGTGTATATTTCAGAATTAAATTTAGTTGTTAAGCTAATTTTAAGTCTCGTTTCGGGACGCCCAAAATATAATAAACGGAGGATAAAACTGTCCCAAAGTAATTTTAAACTCTGAGACTCCTTGAATTGCAAATATAAGGAAGCAAAGTAAGGCGACGTTTGCTTTTCTGTTTTCCTGACAAATTGTTGAAAAACTGTGATTGTTTAATTACCATTTGATTGAATGAAATTACTTTTTAAGTTTATCCAAATTATACTATATATATATATATATATATATATATATATATATATATATATATATGAATTGTAAAGTACTTGTTTATAAACGGGAATACAATATTCGTTTATATACCGTTTTCCACCTTTTTAAATAGACATAACTCATTCTCTTTTTTACTGTTGCCTTAACAAAAGAAGCCAGACAACAATCGTGTCTTGGTAGATTTTGAATCCATCAACATCATCGCGTTATAATTTTTTTTTAATAATGAATAAAAATTAAATTAAATTAACAAAATAAATGTTACACACATTAACTATTGGCATCCATATATATATATATATATATATATATATATATATATATATATATATATATATATAAAGTGACATATACCTTGCTAAAAACACAACGCGTTGTTAACGCGTCAACGGGGACACTAATAATAATAATTGTTTCAAAAAAATTGAGCGCAGAACATCAGCAGTTACTTCTTAACTAAGTATCTATGGTATATATCACTGGCCAAGTCTTACAATTATCATGTACACGTATAATTAATGAACTAATTTACCACTAACATTGTTGATACCTATAACATAATATGCTATAATATGTGTTTAATGAAGCGTGAAATTGTATGAGTGAAACGAAGGTTAAATAATATTGCCATATACAACGAACATTTGTCTATTTGCTTTGAACCTGAGTAAATAATACCCTATTTTATAAATGATTGATTTAAGACAAAGCACAGCGTTAACCTCCGCCACCTTTTGCAATATTTCGAACTTAGACGGAAAGAGGAGATGGAGTATTTTGATAATAGGTTCACTCGGACTGTGATGCGGAATAAAGCATTAAGCTGTTTTTTTATCATTTAATAACAAAAAAATTTAAAGAAGAAACTGAAACATGCTTAAGATTATTATCTCTTCTTCATCCTTTCGGAAAGACGGCAGGTTCACGCAATGGAAATATTGGATTGTGATTGGATTGCACGTATGAAAATTTTCAAGTAAACCATATAGCAGGACGTTGGTCAAATTAAAATTGTAAGGTAATCTGACATTGATAGATTCTGAGTTTGATTATACCGCTGTAGCTAAAAGATTATCAAGATTTAGTTATTAAAAGTGATAAAAAAGGATCAATAAAAAATGCAGAAGTCCAACTAAGCAGGTTCCTCCTGCTAAACACAAAAGTCTGGTTCGGTGGCGAGGATGGCAGCCCAATGCAGATAGTGCAAAACGGCCTGGCGGAGTTGGCGAACCAGCAAGGCAAGGTGGATGGCCCAGGGCGACGGTAGAGGGCGCGTGCAGTTACCGTCGGCCAGACACTGCATCCAATCGTTCCTCTGATCGTAGCGGTACTCCGTTCCATTGGAATAAGGAACGAGCGGACGAGAGAGTGCGTCTGTGTATGCGCACACACTTACGTACTATAACATATTCCCGCGCAGCTGATACCTGGCAAATCAGTGTGTCGCCGTCGACGGATACGTCTAGGAGGACATCATCATCATCATCATCATCAGCTAATAAACGCTGTTAATATGCACATACATACTCGTATATCACTCATCACAGAGACAGAGGGAGAGAGAGAGAGTGATCTCACATTCGGTTCTTTCCGCTATTCTCTTAAAATCAATAATTCACGTAAAGAGCCAAGAAGATAATAATTAATAGCTATATGGCCACGCATAAGTAGGAAAATAGCTACAATGCACAATGCAATATTTCAGTTTAAAATAAAAGGACATCAGCGCAATTGGACAGGCCCGGAGTTAGCTTGTACCGAGTCACTAAACTCATTTGATTTATTATAACCAGTCCGCTAAATTGCATGCAAAGCATTCAAAAAGAGCTTTTTCGAAATCAGCCCACTGAAGCGAACTTATCTTCTTAATTGCCGTTTTCACAAAAGTGGCTTCGCTGTTCGTTTTTTATTACGTGGCTTTTGTTTTAAAGTTTATTATCTAGAAACAATAAAGTTTTCTCATGCAGAGAAATGAGACAAATTATACAGATTATCATTCAGACAATTATATATTTTAAAAAATATTATAATAATTAAACATGTGTTAAGCATTCGTTGCTCAATGAAATGTTTGACTGTAAACAGTTATAGGTTTGATCCTCGCTGTCTGTCTCTACTTCTCTCTGGTAAGACAAAATGCAGCAGTAACCCCTGTATATACGCAATATCTTAAATTAAGGTGGAAAGTAGATAACGAATTACCTTCACACTACGTTCACTAACCCTCAATTAATGTTATGCATTGCTGACTAATCCATATTTCTGCGAAGAACAAAATATAATTGAACCTGTAGTCTGCGAAATTATATTATGAATAATAAACTTGTTAAGAGATGACTTGAAAGTAAGTAATATTCAATATTCGATAAAAATAATTCACATTATTTCGCCTTAATAATATTTATATATATTCCTTGTATCTTCAAAATAATTCTTATATAAATGATATTAATGATAGATTTAAAAATAAATTTTATTGAGCGCCATCTACTGGTGAATAGTCAAACTACATACTCAATAAATTAAATGAAAAATACTAGCGACATCTAGCGTAATTGTGCTGAACTACGTTGTAACAAAACATAATCTAACATAGATGGCGTTTCATTTTCGCAATGTTACTCCCATAATATTGCTATTGATTATTTTAGCACTGTTTGCGTTTCTAAATCAAAGACGGGTATAGAAAAGCTTATTAACTTACTTAGCTTTGAAATCTTAAGACAATATCATCTAATATTACTTAAACATATTCAAGAGAAACATTAAAGAGATAACACAATTATTATATTTCTTCTTAAGTTCCCAAAAGTTATATTTCGTTTCTTAGTAAAATGTTTGTTTTTATTTTGACTAATAAATATATAACCACTTTTACTAATGAATATGAAAAATAACGTTTATTTATATAAATACGCCGTTAACCATACCATGCGTTAACAAATTATATAATTTCCTAAAATAAAATTAAAACAATTATTTTTGTTTATTTTGAACGATTTTACTTAAAGCTATTATCCTATCCATCCGCTCTGCTTAAAAATTTAAAAATTCGCACACGTGTCCAGATACGATGACAATACAATATTTTCATAACTTGACCTAATGTTCTGACCAAAATAACCAGGGTAACTTAGAAATATTTAATAGATTTAATTACTTTTAATTTCCTTCATAAACTAATTCGTTACTTTATTATCAACATTAAACAATTACGTAGATATTTCTATAAAAGCGTATTAAATATATAATGAATATTGAAATCAAAATTTTTTGCATACACTACATTTATTCATTCCTTACAGCTACTTCCTTTTATTTAAAATACTGTTAAGCATTTTAGACGATTAACGTCTTCATATTTCAATTTCACTCAGAGATATAAAAAATTTTCTTTTCCCCTTTTAGACATTTCTTTGCGTATATCTTTTGCTTCCTTTAGTAAAAGATCTTTTGGCTATATTCTGCCATACTGTTATAATAAGCTTCTCCATACATGGTTAAATATTTTATATATGGTTTCGTAGATATAACGCATTAATGTATCGGCTCATTTTCTTATCAAATGTGATGATTTGTACGACTTATTTTGTACGTCAATCAGAATGATTAATTCAACAATCATTCTGCGATGCTTTCATACGTTGTATTTAGGACCTTTGAATTTTAGATCAAAGTTACAAAAAAATTGTTCCTCCTCCCACTAAAATATACATGTCACTGACATTGCCTTTACGTTAGGTCTTAGATAAAAAAATATTTTTTGTCATCAAAATCGACATTATCATCTATTACTGATAATTTAAGATAATCTAATTATTATAAAAAAATATAGAACTTTTAAACTGACGGATACCTTAACAGTTTAACTTCACACTGTATCCCGCATATAGCAGGGTAGGCAGAGGGAACCTGAAAACCTAGTGTTAAGACACTCTGTTCTCTTACAACAATTCCGTTCCCCACTTTACACCGAATTGAGGCATTGCGTGATGAGTGGTGGAACTATAAAAAATTAGTTAGTGAAAGTACATTTATTAGGTATATTATGTCATAACATATTATATCATGTAGAATAAAATTAACCTTTGACCTGTTTTTAATCATTTTTGAAACTTATGCTAAAATTCAATATGATGATTCCTCAGAAATCGAATCTTTTTTGAGTTAGTACTCTTTTATTGTGAGTGTATTCCTTACATACACACATATTATTGCTATAAATAAAATAATAATAAATATATTATTAATATTAAAACATATTTTCTTTACAAGCCCCTTTTTAGAAGATTGTAAGTGACTTTTTCATTGTTGTTTTCTTTTACACTGCTGTCCATGTTCATGAATAAATGAACCTCTTTGACTTCACGTACTGTACGCAACCAACTTAGAATATATCATACAAAAATAATATACAACTTCCAGTCAAGATATAAAGAAAAAATATTATATTTACATACGTAAATAATATTTATAAAATTATTATTTATTATTTTTATTTTAACTTTATTTTTAGATGGATACTGGTGAAGTTTTTTTTTTATTAAAATGAAAATAATCTTAAAAACTTTTCACTTAACTCTAAACGTCATTAAAAATTTTGAAAAAATATTTTATTATAGAAGCACAGGTAATATAGACTATATTGGTGGATTAAAAAAATCTAATTGAATTTATATTTAGGCTATAATTCCTTATTTGTGTAACGGAAGAATGACCTGTCATTTGACGCGTGAATATAAAAAAATATGTTTATCAAAGAACGTCGTCCCGATTTGGAATTGAACTCAAAATCATAACCAATCGTTTATAAAAACGGTGTCGCACTGCACCAGGATGGCCTCTCCTTATTTTTTTGTTCTTAAAAAAAGGAGAGATCAAATTTTATCCAAAATATCAAATATTAGTAACTTTAAATATAGATACTCAAAGATTAAAACACAGTTACTACATATTACATAATTATAAACATTCTAAAATTAAATTAAACTTGTTTCCACAAAAAGCATAAAAATAACAAGTACATATATTAAAATCAAGAACACTTCGCATTATACCTAAGTAGTAATTCAGTCGACTAAATGGTTGAAATCAGGTTACAGCACTTACCCGTATGTTTTGAAACACTAAACTGCGTCATATTCACCGTACGAGATGAACATGTCCTTTAAATATACATGGCTTTTACCGCGCTCGCAGCACAATTTTCATTAAAATACACTTTCATATGTGGCATATACTTACATAGATATATGAATAATAGGACCGTTACGTATTTAGTGTAAAAGGTCTGCTAACATTTGCAATTTACAAGCAATTGACTATGTACATACTCGTATATAAATAAGGATGAAACGAGATAAGCAAATAAATTGAAAAAAAGTTGATAGATCTATTATTGGTACGTAAACGAGTGTTGTATTAAGGATTGCTAAAAAGAGTATTAAATATATACGTTTTAAAAGCATAGAAAATTTATTGAATTTATCATTTGATGTGTTATTTTTATTAACTTACTAGCTTTCCGCCCGCGGCGTTGCCCGCGTGGAATTCGGTTATATTTCGCGACATGGTACGGAGTATTCCATAGTCTTTCCCAAGGTCTAGACTATTTGTCAAAAAAAATTCGTGATAAAAAGTATCCTATGTCCTTTCCCAAGTTCAGTTCTACCTTCATTTTACCTTCAAAATTGGTTCAGTGGCTTAGGCGTGAAAGCGTAACAGACAGACAGATAGAGTTGCTTTCGCATTTATAATATTAGTAAGGATTAATGCTGTCATAGTAATAATGTAATACTATTAACCGCAACATACTTGAAATAATTTTCTCGTCTTCCTGATCCTCTTAATCAGGACATTATGTGAGTACTTTAAAAATATTATATTATCATCCGGACTCATTAGACACGTACGTACCTAACAGGCCAATAGGACGACAAGAAGTGGAGCAAAATAACGTTTTAAAATTTTCTCACATTAATAGAAAAAGATAGCCATTAAAAATGTTGAAATAAAAAAGCCTTAAAGTAAGCTATATTTGCTACAAAAGTTCTATATACCATAATTGACTGATCGTTTAAAACATTTATTATATTTTTGTTCGTATTCGTTAGCGTAATGATAAAAATTCCAAATTTTATTTATTTATTTATTTATTTTTTAACTTCACGCTGTAACCCGCATATAGCAGGGTAGGCAGAGGGAACCAGAGAACCTAGTGTTACGACACTCCATTCTCTTTTCAACAATTCCGTTCCCCACTTTCCGCCGAATTGAGGCATTGCGTGTTGAGTGGCGGAACTCAACGCCGCGCTTTGCCTTGTTACCAAACCCAAGAAATGAAAATACTAAATTTTACATTTCCTGGAGTGGGAATCGAACCCACAACCTGTCGCGTTTACAGTCGCACGCTTGCCTCTGCGCCACGACAGGCGTTCCAAATTTTATAAATTCCTTTTATAAAACATTGTTATAGCACTGTACTAGTGTGTGGTAGATATACCACATACGAAAATATATTTATTTTATTTATATTATGAAGGGTAATATTTATTTACATACAAAACATTTAGCTTTCTATATTCAGTGGTTTCTTTATATTAGAAACTTCGCTATTCTTCCATTTATGAAGTATAATTATCTTTGAGTGTGTTATGTTTTGTCTTATAAGTTAAAATGTGTATATTGTTATCTCTTTTAATAATCATAATTTACCTCCTATAAAATTTATGTAGTCGTGCTAGACCCTATTTTCTAATTGAAATAACGATTCTTTACCAAAATTTCACTATCCAAGTATAAGGCTAAGATACATGGTACAAAAAATAGCCAAGTATATTTTTTATTTACATAGTATATACTAAAACATAATCTAAGGCTTTTCTTGGTGGTAGGAGGTTCGTCCTCCGTCTGGCTCGCGACCACTATCATGTCAAAGACGAACCGCCAAATATCTTATGATGTGTTCCGGTTCGATGGCATGTAAGCCAGGTTTTCCCCTTTCCCACCCATCCTTTCCCCAAAATGTGGTGGTTCCGATAGCGGACTACTACATTATCCTCCCTTTC